>PVHX01010623.1:0-68645 GCA_004024805.1 Geosciurus inauris | reverse complement strand
GGGAACGGGAAACATAGGAGAAATGCAGGAACTCTAGACGTGGCGGGGGGAGGTGGGAGGAAGGAAAGGGGAATGGGCATAGTAATGATGGTTGTTTGAGATGGTCATTACTACCCCTGGCACATCTATGAAGACTCTAATGGTGTGACTTTATCTGGTTTGCAATCAGAGAAATGGAAAAACTGAGCTCTGGTTATGTACTATGACTTGAAATGCATTTAAATAGAATAACTAAATTAAAAAATAATAATAATAAAGTATATTATATGAATAAATACCAAAGGCTAGTGATGTAATTCAGTGACAGACTGCTTGCCTAGCATATGTGAGGCACTGGGTTCGATCCTTTGCACCATAAAAATAAATATAATAAAGGCATGCTGTCCATCCATAAGTATAAAAACCAATTTAAGAAAATAAGTACTCAGTAACGAACAATACTTAGGTATACAATTGCTACAAGCAAGTGTTTTATAGTTATTAAATTTGATATTTCATGCAAAGTTGTTTAGCAGTCTCAAAACTACTCTGTATTGTGAATTTGAATAAATCAGTAATTATTTTGAAGACAACATTGTCAGTTTCTCATTGTTAGAAAAATAATTTACATTTTTTTAAAAAGGAGTAAAATTTGAATGGTCTATGGGGTGTTTGTTTATAACCATGGAAATTCATTTCAGAAATACTTGAAACATCCTATAGATCATTCAAATCTAAACTGTGGAACCAAACTAGATGCCTTTCAATAAATGAATGGATAATGAATGTGGTATATATACACAATGGAATATTACTTAGCATTAAAAGAGAATACAAATATGGTGTTTGCAGGATGGGGTTGGAAAATATGGTGCTAAACTAAGTAAGCCAATCCCCCCCAAGCCAAAGTCTGAATGTTTTCTCTGATAAGTGGATGGTGATCCATAATGGGGATGGGGACATGGGATGAAAGGAGGAACTTTGGATTAAGCAAAAGGGAGGGAAGAGAGGAGAAGAAACATGGGAGTAGGAATGATGGTGGAACGAGGCAGCCATCATTACCCTAGGTACATATATGATTGCATGAATGGTGTGACTCTACTTCATGTACAAGCAGAGAAGTAAAAAATTGTGCTCCATTTGTGTACTATGAATCGAAGTGCATTCTGCTCTCATGTATAAATAATTAGAACAAATAAATTTTAAAAACTATGGTAATTCAAATTTTAAAGAGTTAAACACAGATAACCTATCAATAAATATATAAATGTATATGTACATGTATAGAATGCTTTATAGTTTTATAAATAGAAATAAAGATGGTTGATAGATGATACACATATCCCATAAGTACTTATCTTCTGAGAAGATCTAGAAGCAGCAGCAAGTAGAAATGTGTGCAGTAGTGTCAAGATCTTGGTTTATAAATATCATTCTCAAGTATAAGGAATCTGGGCTTTTTAAAGGTTTGAATGATCCCTGAGTCTCTCAGAGCTAGGATGTAGAAAAAATTTTTTATAAGTTACCAGCATCTTGCAATTGAAGAAACTAAGTAGGCGTCAAATAAAGGTATGTCAAAAGGTCAGGGAGTCAGCTTATAAGGGCTTCCAGTGGCCTTACATGGAGCAAACGAAGCATTAAAATGGTATTATTATTGGCTTATACTTTCTCATATTTAACTTTCTGGTCAAGAGATAGGCTGCATTTTCGGCATTAGCTCCTAATGGTGCCAGAAATCAATATAACTGAACTATCAGCACTTAAGAGTAGGTGCATCACTTCCTGATTAATTAATTGATAGATTTCTGAGATTAACATGGGACAATCCTCTCAACATTAACACATGTACCTAGTAGCATAGTCTTCTGCTTCATTGCAACCAATTAATATATGTTTAAACTTCAAATCAACACTGTTTTCATTATATTATACAATTGTCGGTGTCTTTTCAAAAAGTGTCTGGAAATTGATATCTGACGTCATATTTCTTCTGGCAGGCTTGCTAAAATGTCAGAGAATACAGAATTAGAAGGCCTGGACTTGAGTTTGGTTCAGATATTTTAAAGATCCCTGTGATGTTGGAAAAAATCACTTAACCTCTAACATTTATTATAGCTAAAAATGTGAGCAATGGAATAGCAATCACATCTACTATCAATTTCTCATGGAGTTTGTGTGAAAGTTGTTGATTTCCTTATAACCATGTGAACCTGATTTAATTTCAGCTCTCCTTCAAGGCCATGATAAAACTTATCTGCCATAATTGAAGTTTCAATTTCTCACGTATCTTTTCTATTTATATATTTTTATAAGAATACTCATGGAAAAGAAGAAAATCTCTATTTCTAAGAATGTTTTATATAATTGACCTACATTTTGTTTAATACTCAAGTTCAGGTAATAAGTTCTACTGTTCTGCAGCACAGGGATATGACTCTAGTTCACAATAAACTATTATGTATTTTATCAATAACTAGAAAGAGAATCTCAAAGTCCTCAATCAAAAACTAATGGTGAAGAAATGGAAATGATAACTATCCAGATTTGTTCAGTATATATTATATATATGTATTGAGATATCACACTGTAGCTCATAAATATGTGCACTTATTACATATTCACAAAAAATTGAGATAGAAATGCTAACTACATTAATTGCACACTGCATATATGTATGAAATTTTACACTAAAACTCATTTACACAACTCAAATAATAATTAACAAAAACAGTATTTATTGATCATCCACAATGTTCAAATTTTTTTCCTCTCTTTTTAAAATTTGTTCTTTTTAGATATATATGACAATAGAGTTTATATTTTTTTCTTAAATGAATCATCAACTGATATGCCAATTAACACTTGTTTGCACTTGATATGAAAAAAGGTATATATTTAAAGAATATAATATTATGGAACACAAATAGTAAAAGTTACTACAGTGAAGCAAATTAACATATCATCTTACAGTTACCTTTTTTATTGTAAGAGTAATTAAAATCTATTAATTAGCATGAATCTTATATACAGTATGACTTTATTGCCTATAATCCTCATGTTGTATATTGAATCTCTAGATTTGTTAATCCCACATATCTGCTCCTTTGTATTCTCTTCCTACATCTCCCCTAATCCCTCATTTCAGTTCTTGCTAACCTGTTTTATTTTCTATCATTGTACATTTGTAGTTTTTCTTTTCCTGATACCACAAATAAGTGAGATGATGTACTGTTTTTATTTATGTGTCTGACTTATTTCACTTGGTATAATATTCATCTATGGTTCATCTATGTTGTGGCAAATAGAAATATCTCATTCTTTCGTAGGACTGAATATGCCCTCAGATAAAAAGGACAAAGAAGAGTGCATTTTGATATATTATACATACATGGAGTGTAACTTCTAGTTAAGATCCCATTCTTGTGGTTGTACATGCTGTGGAGTTTCACTGGTCATGCATTCATGTATTGATAGGAAAATTACGTATGATTCATTCTATCTTTCCTATTTCCATCCTCACCTCCATTTCCTTCATTACCCTTTGTATAATACAATGAAATGTCCAAGATTCTATGCTACATCCTCAGAGGGTTTTAGACAATATTTATAGATAGAAGAATGACTTTCTGTTAATTAGATAAATAACTAAATTTTTAAAAAACAAGATAGTCATTTTAGATTTCACTATAAAGATATATGAACACAAACTTAAGCATATATTTCACAGATAGTTCATGGCAAATATCTAAACAAAATATGATTTATGCACTTGTCAATGAAATGTTAAATTGTGTTTTGTCATAATGTCCACTCAAATAGATTTTGTAAACTAGCCAGGTGCGGTGGTGTATGCCTGAAATCCCAGTGGCATGGCTCCAGAGGCTGAGGCAGGAAGATTGTGAATTCAAAGCCAGCCTCAGCACCAGCGAGGCACTAAGCAACTTAGTGAGACCCTGTCTCTAAAAACACAAAATAGGGCTGGAACTGTGGCTCAGTTGAGTACCCCTGAGTTCTATACTCAGTACCAAAAAAAAAAAAAAAAAAAAAGACATTGTAAATCAAATTTTCATGCTAAAATGCTATTGTGATATCCTACTATATTATTCCAGAAGATTCAAAGTGAATACTCGTTATTTTTTAAATTTAAGATAACATAAATAAATGTAAATATAATGCCATATTCTATTTCCACATGTAACAATGAATTTCAAGCATTCTTATAGCTGGAAAAATGTCATGGCCTCAAACTAAAATTTGAGCTTTGAATTACTTTAATAATTTAGGAGCCTTTTTCTGGATATATTTTAAACTGTATAAATGTTTTTATTTAGAATTGCAAATATTGTGTACTTATAAACATATTTCATTTTATCTTTTCTCTTAAAGTATAAATTTTAAAGAGATATTTTAAAAATAGGAAAATTATTTCAAATTGTTTTATTCATTCCATAGTGGACATACTACAGATCTCAAATATCTTTTTCATAATTAAGACATCCAAAAAGACTTAAATTTTGAAGATTTATTTTTAAAGTTTTCAGTAAACTTAAATGGTGGTAATATGTAACCCTTACTGACCTAGGCAGAGATTTAAAAATCTGTTAGTGTGAATATTCATCATTTTGTTTCCAGATATTAGAGAATTGTTTTACTGGGTACTACTCCTGGATATATTCCATAATCTATATTGTATTACTTTTATTCCAACTATGAAATACTGTGAATTCTAACACACATTATGCCCTAAGATTTTAAGATAAGCGTCTCTGGATCTATATAATCCATGGCTTCCAGTTTATGATAATATTGCTCTACAAGTCTTGCATGAAAGAAATAATTTAACTAGATGTGGAATACCTATATGCACTTTAGAACATTTCAAAATGTTATCTGACTTGGTACCCTAATTTAGGGAGAACATTTTCAAATTGTAGTTTCTGACAATTCCATCATTTTGCAATCTCTTTTTCTTTCATTCATTATTTTCCTTTCTTTTAAACTTATTTCCTTTTGTGCCTCATAGATTTTCATTTTGCTTTAATTTATATTCTAAATGTTGTTGGAGGACTAGATTATATTAGTTATCTCTTGAGAGGTTCATATCTGCATCCAGAAAACTTCAAACGCAGGTAAGAATCAGATTCACACTTTGTGTGTGTTTGTGTGTATGTGCACGTGCGCATGCATGTGCGCTCCCACCTGTGTGTTTTTATTAGAGACAGGGTCGCCCTGAGTTGCTTAGACCCTTGCTAAATTGCTGAGAATGGCTTTGAACTTGCAATCCTGTTGCCTCACCCTCCCAAGTCACTGGGATTGCAGGCGTGTGCCACCATGCCCAGCTTGTCCAAAGGTTTTTAAAAGATCCCAGGCTTTCTAGGATTGTTCCCTAATATTAAAAGACACTGAACTCCAAGTTTTACTCCCTAGTAGTGAAAAGCAGTTAAATATGTGATCAATCTTCTTGACTATTTCATTGGTAACTGAAAAACATTTTTTTAAGGAAAACAATGACCTGCACACAGTAGCCAAGCTTAACTCTTTGATTTGCTGTTTTCTTTTAGCTCATGGTTCTAAAATTATTCACTATCTTTGGATATCTAATTATTTGAATAATTTCTAAAGAAAATCCATGTTTTCTATTTGTCCTTGAGAAGAATTGTAGCATTACCTAGACTTCAATTTGTAGAATTTAATACTTACATATTATTGACTTTATATGACATTCTTACATAGTATTGTAAGTGTAAGTGTAAAGATTGCTATGAAAAGGAATCCAGTTTACTAATTGTCTATTTTAAAATATTTTTTCTTTTAAAGTAATAAGCTACAGAAGTCTGTTAGAAAAGCATATCCACAAATGCATAATCTTGTAAACCATTGTCTACTTTTTCATATATGTTGACCATCAACTCCATTCCCAGTGTCATTTGACACCATTTTCCTAAGCAGTCAGTTCAAGAGAGAACTAATATAATTTTGGGCTTCAAATTACATTTAGAAAATAAACCATGTCTAAAACAAAATGAAAACCAAAATGCACAAAAGGAGGAAAGTGTAAAACGTAGGTAAAATAGTTGTTTCACATATATATATATTATTGTTAGAGTGTTAGATGGATAGAGGAAGATGTGTCTAGCTATTTAGATATGGCCCCAGTGACCTACTTCCTACAGCTATGTACCACCTACCTGCACTTAACAGCCAGTAGCTCATTAAGATATCAAGAGATTAATCCATTGATGAAGTCAGAGCCATAATCATTGCCAAAAAGCATTACCCCTGAGATTTGCTCCATTGAGGATCACACTTCCTAAATATGAGCTTTTGTGGAACATTCCAGGTCCAATCCATAACATTCCCTTTCCTATATTTCTTCTCTTTTCCACTCTATATTAAATTTTCTGTAATTTACCACAGTCTATCTTTTAGCTCACTACTTGTTTTTGTGATTTCTGTTGTTATAATGCTTATTTCATTTGAATGTCGTATTAATGCCTATAAATATATTGCACTTGATTATAATGACTTGAATTTTTAATGATCTTGCTGCTTAATAATATTGTGCTATGCTACATGTACTTACTCTATATTCTGTAGCAGATAATCCCAATTATCAAAATATTGGCATGTATAATTCTAATACATTGCTTTTTCAAGTTCTCGTTTACAGTGATTTGTTTCCTCATGACTATCATGAGTTTTCATTATGTGCTAACATTGCCTAGAATTTTAATAGTTCATGTTCCAAGAACTGGTTATAAACTATATTACTCAAGAGAGGATTTTATTTAGTTGCTAACAGGTGCCTGAGAGGAACTAAAAATCCATGACTACTTTAATCATCAGCTAGTTTATTTTGGAACCATAGGGTATTGTGTATTCTTGTTTTAAATCATTGTGAAAGTAGACATTTTCTTATAAAATTTTATCCTTACAATTTCTATGTTTTCACCATCACTAAGAGCTCAGTGTGAGACTAGTAAATTAGCAATTTGAATTTGTTTTTTGCTGGATTTAATCACTGATGGTGAATTATGGTTTTGGAATCTCTGGACTGAACTTACCCTTGTATTGGCTGTCATTTTTGTATCTAATCCCACATGAAGCCTATCTTGATAACAGAAATGATCTAAGATATTTATCAGAAATTAGAGAATACTCTCAGGATAATGCCCAATCCTTTGCAAATATATTTCCCTAGATTTATGTTTTCATGGTGTTTTGGCCTCTCATTGCTGCTTTAATTCAAAATTATGAAGACATTAAAAACCATAAGTTTGTATTCCATCCAATCTGAAACAGAAGTTTTGCTACACATCATTTATGTGATCACATATATGATGAAGTGATTTCATGTTTCATATATTCATATCTCAGAATCAAAATTAGACAACTACTTGAATTAATACACACTTTTTAAGAAATAGAAATTCTCCAGCCATTAAGACAAACATGGTTTCAAATTAGTTATGTAGAATCTCTTGATTTCAAAGAAACAACCTACATTAATCAGCAAGTATGGTGGAGAATTGCCATATCACGATACTGCATATTCTTTGTGAGGCTGAGACAGGAGAATCGCTAGTTCAAAGCCAGCCTCAGCAATGGAGAGGTGCTAAGCAACTTAGTGAGACCCTTTCTCTACATAAAAACACAAAATAGGGCTGGGATTGTGGCTCAGTGGTTGAGTACCCCTGAGTTTAATCCCTGGTACCAAACAGAAAAAAAATACTGCATATTCTGTCCTCATCCTTATGTGAAGAAACAGCTCAATTTTCAAAACATGGGATGAAGCTTTAAGATGCTTTTTGCTTTGGAAATTTTGGAATTAAATACATGTTTTATTACCCAAAGTATTTAAAATAAGTTTATAGCCAGGTATAAGGTGCACACCTGTAATTCCAGAAACTGGGGAGGCTGAGGCAGGAGCATCTCAGGTTCAATGCCAGCCTCAGCAACTAAACAGGTCTTAAGCAACTCAGTGAGACCCTGTCTCACAATAACAAATAAAAAGGGCTGGGGATATGACTCAGTGATTAAATACCAGTGAGTTCAATTCCTGGCATAACAAGAAAAAAATGGTTTACATATTTTATGCAACACAAAAAAAGCCTTAATTTCTATGATGTTATGTTTCCAAATGATCACTATTCTAAAGAAAGTAGTTTTTAAAACTTTTTACCCAGGCTGAGAAAGTATGCTTGTATCAAGATGGTTATAATATGAAGTATGTGTGTGGATAAAGTATGTGTGTGAATGATTAGTGTGGTGGTAAGAATAGATCTCTAATTATCTATTGTGATTTTAAATTTAAAAAACAGTCAATGATTTCATTAGAAAAATATAAAATTATTTAAAACAAGTTTTCATAGAAACAAAAGAGAAAACATAGTGTCTGACTTTCCATTTGATAACTCTTTTATGCTAACTTTGTTATTTAGCACCAGCCACCCATTATTTTGCCTTTCTAAAATCTAAGTTTAAGGGAACTTCATAATCTAGAAGTTAAATAAAAGTCCTTCAATCAAGATTTTATTTCAGATTAACCATTAAGGCAAATCTATTACTGAATTTGGCACATGTTAAGTGCTCACCAAATATTTCTAAATAAATTAATAAATACATTTTAGAATGAATTTAAGGTGATTTTTCCAAAATTTTGCACTGTCATATATATATGATATTCTGAGATTTTATTGTCTTAAAATTCATTCTAAATAGTTACTCTTGCATTTTACAAAATATAATAAACACTACATCTTTATAGCTCTTGGCATAATTTTGCAATTTAACCATTCTTTCTTTACTTATTTTTAATCTTCAACTATTTAAAATAGTTTTCATGTTACAAAACATATTCATAAATATGTCCCTTATAGTTATTCTGCTTTTCCTATCCTTTTCTCTTTTCTGTATGATATTGAGGCATTAACTACATTGTTAAACATTATCCATTTTTCTACTATGGCTTTAATAATTACATATTTTCTTTACAATTTTCTTTTTTCTTAACAGTTCCATTAAATTTGTGCTCAAAAGTTTAAACTCTAGGGAAATACTTTATATTCATTTATTATAGCAACTTTTTCAGAAGTGTCCATCTCAGGAACTTCATTAGATATGCAAGAGTAAGTTCTGTCCTCCATAAACTCTGCAACTACCTAGACTTCCATTTTTCCAAAGGAGTTTTCACAGTGAAAGTCATTCTCTTTTATGGTATTAGACCTACAAGTGGCAACAGATGCACTCACATGTAATGAAACACAAGGCCCCAATTTGGCATTGCTAGTCAAGAGTTTCCTCTTTTAGGAGATATCACTTTTTGCACTCAACAAGCTCTCCTGCTAAATTAATCTTTGGTTGGCATTTATGTCTACTTGAAACTAGCTTGCCACTTTCTCAGTATGGCACCATGACAACCTAACAGATGGGCCTAAGGACATGCATGCCAGATGATCTGACAACCAGGTTTAAACATTACAGGATATATTCTCTTCCTCAAATACTGAAATAATGATCCACGCTAAATATTTGTATATTAAAAAAACATAATGAAATAGCTACTATTTAAGCTTTCTATAAATTCAGATTTTTTTCAATTATATGACAGAATTAAAGATACATTATGATCATATTTACACCTCTTTGTATATTTGTGCAGATACTAGTTAAATAAAAGCAAGGTCAGACTTATTATCCCAGGAGTACTTCGAATTTCAGAGGAATTAAGGAGGGCTGCCTTTAGATTAAGCATTGCTATATTTAAAGTCAACTATCTGGTTCTTAATGTTTTTCCCAACATCTTTCTTCAGTTACAGACCCATTTTCTGTCCTTCTTTGTAGATTCTGTGTAGCTTAGGGTTCCTAATTTACTGAACTCTATATTTCTTTTTCCTGATTCTTTACTACCTATCTCTTTTGTATTTCTTTCTTCTACACTTCACCCTGGTATTAACTCAATCTCTAAAAGTCTAGCTGGGTGCTGTGGTGCACTTCTGTAATCCCAGTGACATGACAGGCTGAGATGGGAGGATCGCAAGTTCAAAGCCAGCCTCAACAAAAGTGAGGTGCTAAGCAACTAAGTTAGACTCTGTCTCTAAATGAAACACAAAATAGGGCTCAAGTTGTGGCTCAGTGGTCAAATGCCCAAGAGTTAAATCTCCAGTACAAAAAAAAAAGTCTAGACTTTTTTTTAGCAGTCTGGTTACACCTATTTTAACTTAATGTTACTGAATTTTTAAAATTAGTATTACCTTTTAGTAGTATTAACTTCCTCTGGGTACTGTGATGGGCTCAGCCATTTGCATCCATGTATTTAAAAAGTTTTTATTACTAATACTTTGTCTCAGTTTGTTTTACCTTTTCTAGCTTTGGGTCTATTGTTATTCTTGTTAGGAAATTTTATACTTATTTCCTGTGCTTACTAACAATATTAAGAAAAATTTATGCAAAATGAGTGAATTATTTGAAAGTGATATGGTTATAGCTATGTATTCTTCCCAAATAATCATATTTGCTTCTGATTGACAAGAGTATTTAAGGTCTGTATAATTTGTGTAGGTTTACCCAAAACAGATTAAAATAAAAATCTTAAGGCAACTAGATAACATGAAATCAAAATAATTCCCATTATAAAATTGCTTTGCTTTTTTTAATATACAAAAGAAATGTTTTATTGTCCTAAACCTTGCCAACATTGGCTTAAATCTATACTATACTTGCATGAAATTTTATCATGTAGTTAACAGAAGAATTTGCATGCCACTTTAATCTGGTATATTACATTTAAGAAGCCAAGATTGCATAATTTTACAGGTATGTAAGTAAATTTCAGACATGTTTCCTGCCAAGTCACCAAGGAGCTTCTCAAGAAGGCTTGTAGTACATCTTTATTCATATCTTCCACAGGACTTTTTTTCCCAGTACACATGTATATATAGCTTATACTTGAATAAATATTTCCATATGTATAAGTTGATTTCTATTAACCATATGAAATTCCCTCCAAGAGCCTGGTAACCAATTGTTGCTTGATAAATATCAATAATTTTGCCAAACATCATTTGAATAATTCTATAATTGGCAAATAATTATATTAGCATCAATTTAAAGCATGGTCAATATTTAGAAAGAGAATGACTAATAGAATTGATCAGTTTTCATCAAGCTTTATTGAACCCTTAATTCCATATCCAGGATTAATTCTTCCTTTTTGTGAGCCTCTGAGATCACTAGAGCATCAACTTTTCCTTCTTAAATTTAGATATTTTTACAATGATTTTGCATGACTTTTTGCTTAAGCAAGATTTGATATTCTGAGTTTTAGAGCTATAGTCTTATTTGAACCTCACACTTAACCAGGGAAGGAGGGCAACAGCTATGGAAATATAGCTGCCTATCTGCTTTAACTCAGCCCTGTGACATTACCTTAGTGCTAAAGTATTATTGGATTTTAGAAATAAGGCTTAACTTCTGCAATTTTAAGATTTCTGCTATTGTTATCTTAAGAAATGGTTAGAATTTTAAGTGGGGTGCTCATTTCTCAGATTTATTATTATTCCACTACTAATAGTAAATTTATATAAAAGTAAGTATGATAAACAGATGGACCAGATATTCATGATTAAATTTGTTTATTTTCTACGTTTGGTTTAATCCATGTAGAAATTTATATCTGATTAAAATGTTTCTTAATGAACTTGGAAGCAAAGGAAGAGCTATTACATAATAACACCAAGTGTCACCTCATGCACTACTGGTGTAGAGCTGTTGAGAGGGTTACATATTTAGTTGTAGGAAGATTTAAGAGTTTTGGAAGACATTGTTTTTATGTATGTATGTGTTTATTTATTTATTAACCTTTTGTCTGTGTCAGCACTGTTTCTATTAGTCTCACTCTCTTTTTTATCTATTCACTATTTTATTTGGATAACTATAAACCGTTAGTGCAAAGACCCATCTGTACTCTGAGAAAACATTTTATTGTTTATCTCTCAGAGGGAAGTTATAAATCTGTTTGAGTTAAGAGACATTTATTGATGAAAATAACATAGCAGCAATTTGAAAAAAAATGTTCTTAAAGGCATTTAACTTTCATACTTGTGCCACATATCTGAGGCTGATCTTTCAGATTAAATTTTGGGTTCAACATTACTCCATAGTTTCTACAATTAAGTATAATGAATTATTAGAAGCCTTTTAACTTCGCTGAAGTCCACACTTTCTGCCTAGCTCACTGCAGCATGCTAATAGCCTGGTCAAAACTCTGCAGCTCTAAAAAATTCTGAAGTTTGAAAATCTGGTTAAATAAGGTTCTTATTTTGTTTATAAATATGAGTCTGGAATTCCTTGAGACAGACATATCCTAGTCTGATCACCAAATGTTTATCATAAATTCAGCTTTTATTGCCTACTCATCCTATTTAGGGTCCCATCTATCCTTTGCATCTTATTATTAGAGCAGTCACATGAGATAACTGTGATTTTTGTTTGAGCAGTTTCTAAAAATCAGGGATGGGCTCTGACTTCCACTATCTATGGACTAAGACATGTTTTTTAAACATGTTCTATCAACATGTTTTTTGATTAACTTACCAACTTTAATTACTTTTGTAGTTTCTTTGATGAAGAAAAATGATTTCACCTTATAGATATTGGTGACCAGGGGCCTTTGATACTATGGAAGTATTTTTACACATCATTTGATCTTGTGCTCACACTTTATTAATGCTTTAAAGGTCCAAGAATATCATAAATACCAAGAACAATTTCTATATACTTGCCAGCCACCAACTCTTCTCTACAAGCTGAGTACACCATACCTAGGAATAGCCTCCTGCCACGGAGAAGTTTCTGTCAATGCATTTGTTTTTGACCTTGGCTATTGTCTAGATTTTCTTTAGGGACTAAGAGTGACAGCTCTTTTGAAATACATATGTGTGGTTGACATTTGTTCCTTTCCTCACCTGTGCAGAGAAGCATTAGGAAATCTAGGTGAAAGATAAAAGTGCTTCACTGAGATCCACAGTTATCTGAGTAATTCTTCACCCAGTAGGAAAAAGAAAGACAATCAGTTTTAAAATATTATTTCACAGTGAACTTTCTACAGTAAGAATAATAGCCCCTATCTGCAACAATCTAACTTACTGGCTGCCAAGGAAAAAATAATTTAAAGAAACATATAAAAGCCCTTGCAATTGTTAGAACTAGACAAACTAAGTTCTAGAAAGAATTTCAATTTACATATAATACAACAATCATGATCTTTTTTTTTCTTAAATTGTTGCCTCTCTTATATACAGTCTTAAATTGTTATCAGTAAGCTATCTTGGTTCTCTTAACTTCTTTACCAAAAAAAAAAAAAAGGGGCGGGGGGATGGTGCAGACAAAATAACAAAAACAACAATGGACAAAATTGCAACCATGCAGTAACCCCTACAAGTGTTCATATGTTCTTATTTGGGTCCATTATTTGTGGAGACGACAAAAGTGGTCAAGGTAAAGTTCATATAAGATTGTAGTTAATATCAGAATACATTGAACTCATTCTGCAAAAATTTGCAAAGCACAATCACACCGAGTATGTAATTTAGTCAGCTCATTCAGTTAGTGATATCTACCTAAGAACCTGAAAAAGTGAAATTTTATTGATATTACATGAATATGAGTAATTCATTTCTCACTTCAACCCACAATACTCTGCTTGTAACACTTTATTGTTTTACCTTCTGTTACAATGATATACTAATTAGATTGCATGCTCTTTGAGTACAGAGTCCACACTTAATGCAAATTGATATACCTTGAAATGAATTTAATGAATATTGTATAAATATCTAAGGAGAAATAAGCAAAGATTACCCCTGGCTTGAGGTAAAATAAAACATAATGGCATAAGCATGGATCAGAAAGTTGCTATGTAAACTTTACCATTTGAAATGGAAATCTGAATTTCTCTGAACTTCATTTTTCCAGAAAATAATATATAGAAACAACATGAGCGAGATAAAGTTAGAGAAATCTGGTTAAGCTGATGGTCCTTAACTTTTTGGAATTGCATGTTGATCAAACTTTAGCCAGTGTGTGTCTGTCCAAAGTCTTGCCACTGCCCTCTAATAATAAAACACAGGAGTATGTCAGGCATGGCTTTATGAGTTGCACTAAGTGTCACAAAAAAACAAAATAGCAAGATAGTAAGTCTTAAAGAAAATTTTAGAGCTTCAGCTAAGATTCCTGACAGGTTATCTCCTAGATAGGAAGGAACTAGGTCTCTGTCATGCAGATAAATTTAGGGGATAGATTTAAGTAGACTTTCTGAATTGGGTATAATTCTTTAGATTTAAAAAAAATTTAGATGTTGATGGACCTTTATTTTATTCACTTATTTATATACGATGCTGGTGCTAAGAATTGAATGCAGTACCTCACACATGCTAGGCAAGTGCTCTACCACTGAGTCACAATCCCAGCCTCAATTCTTTAGATTTTTGAAGCAAACTGGCCAAGGATTTGTGGCAATGAAGAAAACTTGAGACCTGGCAATAAAAGTTTTCTAAGGATCTTTAGTCTGAATATCGGAGGTGCATGCTGTGATCCAAGCTCAAGCTGGGTATCCACACAGCGAAGGAATGGTATATAACTGACACTGACTCAGTACAAAGTAACACAGGAATGTTCCAAAAAATTTCTAATATTTTGTTTAAGAAGGAATTTGGAGGACTCTATCAAACCTTGAAAGGCACATACTTCATTTTTGTTGCTATTTTGAGCTGTAGGCTACTATTTATTCCTGTAACAGGAATCTTTTTATAGATAGATGCCATTAGAGAAATAGAAAAAACAAAGTACTGGTAACTCCTAGAAACTGGCCACAGCAAGGCATGAGTGTGTCTCACAAGTCTCAATTACCAAAGTTAATGTCCTCCTTGGAGAATGTAGCATTCCAAAAATAGAATGTATGAGTCCTAAACTCTGTTGGATCCTCCAAGTCAATGGCTTTGCCTCAGGGCTTCACATCTGCCAATCTTAGATCAAGAAAATCAAGGTCAAAAGAGAGGAAAGTGTATTAGATAGAGTATGGAATGTTTCATTGACTTTTTTGATGGTGTTAAAGAGAAAAGAATACATATGAGTTAAAATAATTCTAATGTGGATTTTGTACTAGTTGCAAGAAATATATAATTTTTTTCTTGATTCTAAAAGCACGAGGATTTTTTTTTGCCTTAAAGGCAAAATATGTTTCTTAGAAAAACTCTACCTTTGAAAAAATAAAATCTGCAAATTTTTTCATGAAATCTACCATTAAAAGACTGTAGAATTTTAAAAATATATAATTATTAATTTGGGGAAGTTATCTCCAGATGAATGGATGACACTGCTTAATTGGAGACAGAAAATCCCATCATTAAAATTATAAATTTTTGTGCATGAACTAGGTCATGTATCTCTTCCTAGGAGTTTGCAGCCTTTTTTCTGTAGTGTTTGCGTTCATTTGTAGTTTCTCATTTCCTTCACTGCAAGAATATGGAGCAATGACTCAACAGTAAAATTTAACTCACACTAACAATTATTATAATCAATAGATAATTTTACTGGATAAAAAATAAATTTAAATACAAAATTCATTTCATTGATTAGTATATTTATTCATCATTTAATTTTCATGTTTATTTTCCCTTTTGTTGCAATTTTTTATTATTTAACACAGTTTTTTGATTTCTTTAGTTGATGTAATGACGCTATTACTGTTAGTATTAACACTTTTTAAATTTCTATTTTATGTTATTATTATTATTATTATTATTATTATTATTATTTAGGTACCAGGGATTGAACTCAGGGGTACAAGACCACTGAGCCATATCCCTAACCTTATTTTGTGTTTTATTTAGAGACAAGGTCTCACTGAGTTGCTTTGCGCCTTGCAGTTGCTGAGGCTGGCTTCGAACTCGTGATTCTCCTGTCTCAGCCTCCCACAGTGTTGGGATTACAGGTGTGCACCACCATGCTTGGCTCAGTATTAACACTTTTAATGCTCAATTGGTATTCCAAGAGCAATTGTCCCAAGGATTATTTTTTTCCTATTAAAAGCAGAATTATTGACCCATAGGGGTGGAAATCAACCAAAGATGAAAAGCTAAAAAAATTAAACTCCGAATTAATATTCTTATTAGTTAGGTAAACACTTTTACACCTCTTGCACTGTAGCTCGAGTTATAAAGAACAGGAGACAAAATAACTTTACCTCTGCTATTTAGAAAAAAAAAGATCTGAAAATGAGTAATTTAAACTGGATTATTTTGTTATTTTTAAAACTGAAAATAAGTGGTGAAAATAGTGCAAAACACCTTTAAGCAAGAAAAGTAATTTTTTGCTTCTGAGATTTTTTACCTAAATATCTCAACTAAAATAACACTACATATTTCGTGACTTTTCTGCATAATATATGTGTGTGCTGTGACAACCATGTATATGCCTGTCTGTCTGGGCTTTAATTTTATGTAAATAAGTACATGTTTTATATACAGTAACAGTGCTATTGCTAAAGAATGCTATATTATAACACAAAAATTTTGGAGAACTTCTAGAAAACAAAATAGAAATTTTTTCTTCATTTAAACTTTGGGCATATCACTAAAATGACTGAAAAAAATATGACTATTCTGAACATTTATATAACTAAATATATTGTAATTCATACATGTTATAGCCTTAAGAAAAGAATTGCTAGTATTATTTAAATATAATTAATTAGCAATTTATTTAACAAATATTTAACCTTTTTCTAGCAGGGACCAATTGTACTCATAAAATTTCTCAAAAAAAATCTGCATTTTTCATGGCTACATTTCACAAAATGAAGAGGAAAGGAAATTGAGTCTCTGTTGAAAGGAGGAAACAAAGAAGGCACTCAGATGGTGTGACATATCAGATCTTCAACTATGATAAAATACACATGCAGAAGACGTTGGAGTAAATCTATCATATCATCACTCATTGTAATCTTTAAACTCTCTCCTAAAAACTAACTCCTCTTTTTTCAGTTTTGCTATCCTGTCTTGTGACTTTTCTGGCATTAAACTGACAATAAATCAATAATATTTATGTTATCAAATTGTTATGAATATACATGCCTATATCTAATCATTCTAAAAGCTGTATAATTAGATTTCCAACATTGCATAATTATTTTAGTAATTTTCCTAATTCTAAGAAATAATCTCTAAAATATAGTTTCACAGAATCTATGTTGCAATTATTTATGCCAAAATTATTATTTTTTTTATTCCAAGTAGTCTTCAGGTATTTTGTTTTACAATGCATATTAAATTTCAACAAAATATATATTACACACAAATATTAAAAAAAATATGAGCCATAGTAACTGGGAAACTATTCCCTATGAATCAGGTATATAATAACTTCAGCATGTCCCAAGATGTCCTTAACTATACTTTCTGCTTGGTAGCTACTTGCTCCATAAGAGCCACCACTATCTTGAATTTTTTATTAATCATTCCCTTGTTTTCCTTTGTGTATTCATCTCTAAATATATTCTTTATTATTACATCTTTTCAAAGTGTATATAAACTAAATACTTCATCTCTTATTACTCATTTATTTTGCTTCTAGAATAATGATAACAGTGTGTTTTTTATTTCTGCATAATGCTGTCTCATAAACAAACATACACGGCACTTCCCCATGTCTTTGTCACAATGCATTTTTAAATTGTGGAAAAAACCTTAACAGGACATCTAACCTTGTAACACATTTTTATGTACACAATACAGTACTGATAAGTATAAATCTCTATGTAACATTTTACATATGCCGCATGGTAGATCTCGAGTACTTTGTCTTTTATAGTTGAAACTATACTCTGGGATTCAGTATTCTACTCTCTGCTTCTGTTTATTAGATGCCTCAAAATAAGTGGAATTATGCTATATTTTTCCTTCAGTAATGATATAATTTATTTAGAACAGAGACAGTCAACATGTAATTGAAAAGATGCTCCACATTACTAGTCATAAGGAAAATGAGAATCAAAGCCACAATAAGATACCCCCTCACACTTATTAAATAACCAGTTCTGGTGAGGATTGCATTGCCACTAAGAGAACTAATATGAAGGTTTCTCAAAAAATTATTTTTTTCATTGAATTACCTTGGCATTCTGTTTAAAATCAATTGTGTGTGTTTATGTGTTGGGGGATACTTCTCAACTCCTTATTCTTACCCACAGATATGTGAACCTATTCTTTTGCCAAAACTATACTGTCTTGATTAGGAAAACTTTATAATAATTTCTTAAGTTAGGTATTTTGAGTTCTTTAAAATGCAATTTCATAACATTTTTACAATAAATTGTTAATTCAATAAAATGTTAACATTTTACAATTTTACAATAAAATATTAAAAGGCATATGAAATGTGAAACAATTTTACAGGGCATATTATGGAAAGATATTTGCAACTCAATGACAATATCCATATGATTCTGTGACTCTGAATTTCTTGTGGAAATACTCCATCAGCAACACAGACTCTTATCCAGACTTTGATCAACTCACTCATATAAAAATGAGAGTTTTTGTCTTAATGCTGGCATAGCATTATAAACAAGGACTAAAATAAGAATCTTGAAAATTTTGCTTTATCAGGAACCAAAAAAATTTTTTATATGTTTGGGCTTTGCTAAAAATAAAAACAAAAGTCCAACATGGAAAGGACATACACTGAAGTAGTCACTGATTGAAGGTTAACTACATGAACCATATGTGTGTTATGTGTGCACACACAGACATGTACCTTCGCCCTTTTCACTTAAGTGTAGACATCACCGCTGCTGTTTGGCAATTAACCTACTAGAGAATGTAAATTTTGATAGAAAGGACATAGTTTTATCATATTGTAATTCATAAGATGCTGAAAATAATACAAAACTGATAAGAAAAACTTGTTTCTAAAGTTTATGTATCACTTCATATGAGTGAATCTTTGGAAGGTAAAATTTTCTGTTTAATATCCTTTCTATCAATTACAACATACAAAGAGGCTATAAATAAAGTGGATCTGTCAACTAATGAAATGTTGTATGTTAGTTTTAAGTAAGAGAAATTGGAAGAATCTGTGTGCATGTATGTGTGTGTGTACTACCTGTAATGTAAAACATTGACGTTGTGAATATCCATTCTGCAAAATTATATATCCAAAGTTGTTCACAGAAATATTTTTCTAAATTGTATCCTTTCATACACCTCTTTTATACTAGCTGCTTTCCATAAAAACCAAAAATCTCTTACTTCATCCTAAAGTTTATTGTGCTATTTTCCCTTGGAAATAGATCTGGTAACACTAGAGATGCTTCCTGTGGAAGTGCTTCCTTGGAATATACAATTATATTCCAAATGCTTCCTTGGAATATACAAGTATACCAAGAGGGAAGAACCACAGATGTAATTACAGGAGACAAATCAGAAATTGCTGATGGTTATAACTTGCTGCAACATCTGCACATTACTTTAACAAATGGCCCAAAAGATAATACTTTTAGATTTTTGCATTAGTGTGGAGAAAAATTAGGTCACAGATGGCATAATACATTTTATGTATCACGAGTGAGCTTTAATATATCATATTACAGTGGAAAGGTTTAGACATGTAAGCTTCCTAAATTATAAAATTGATTATGTAATTCTTTGGATATGTTATCAGAGGACATAACATGAAGGTCAAGTATTATTAACCTTGAAACATAGGGACAACAAAAGGGCAAAGAAAAAAGTGACAGTTTTCTTCAAGAGACTTGATAGCCTTAACTTTGACTTATTTTCCTAAAAAATAGCAATGCTTATGTTCTTCAATTATTTTTAATTAAAATAAACTTAAATATAGTTGATATATAATCAGAAAGATACATTTTGCTTTCAGCAAAGATGTCATTTTTCATAGATTTCATATTATGTAATTATTTAATAAATAACTTTAAGCATATACAAGAAAATGTGAAAACAAATATTTTATTAATCTAGGTTGTTAAGATAATGGATTAATTAAAAATAAGAAATAACATAATAGTAAAATGAAGAACAGAAAATATAAAGAAATTAATGAAATATATATATAGATATATAATGACTTCTTTGAAAAGATTAATAAAATTAATAAATTCATAGACTCTAAAATAAAATTTAGAAAATAATTTTCACCATTAAACCTGTAAATTAAACCTTCCACATGTCTAGTGCTAATATTAAAAACTAGAGACATTATGAAGCTCCTTGAAATAAATTTGTTAATAAAATGAACATTTTTTCTGAATACAATGCTCCAAACTTAGTGGAAAAGAAAATTGAAAATCTGCATATTTCACTACTAAAGCAGTTGAATCCACTTTTCAAAGTTTAGATATGAAAAAAATTCCCAACAAGGAAAATTCACTATTAGATTAATCAATAATTAAAGAAATTATCATCACTGTATACTGGCTAAAGGTGAGGCATAGCATCATCATAAAAGGGTGTAGCTGAAGAGTGCTACTTTGCTTGCTGAGGCCAGGGAACAGAGAAACAGAAAGGGCATAGGGAAGATGAACTCTTCTAGGGCATAACCCCAGTATCTCTCACCTTCTCCAACCATGCCCACTAAACCTAGAATTAATCCCCAGTCAATCTACTTAAACTAGCATAATGTTTAGGTTATAGCTCTTGTAATCTAATCATTCACCTCTGAATATTCTTCATTAAAATAGGAACTTTGGGGTGACATACCCAAACCATAACTTTCTACCCCTGGTCACCAAAACCTCATGTTTATCTCACAATGCAAACAGTATTTAGTCCATATCTAAGAGTCTTCCAGCATTGCCCTAAAGTCCATATCCAAACTGATAAGTCTTAGATAACTAAGACTTAAGGCAAACTATTGTCTATGAGTTCCTTAAGGATTAAGAACAAGTTGCATATATTCAATATTCAATGGCACATAGTAAATATTTCCATTCCAAAAGGGAGATATATGGTATAGAAAGAAACAAAACTGAAATCCAGCTGGGCAAACAAGGCCTGTTTCTCCATGTCCAGCATCTGGGGCACATGGAGGTGATATGATTGCCAAAGGATTTGGGCAGCACCCCTTTGACCTTTCTGGTTGCAACATCGTGACCTCTCTCTTAGCTTGACTCCCTCCACAGCTAGCAATTTTTCTTGGCAGACAGTCTGTGTTTTTGTCATCTCTTAATTGCTGAGATTTCCATTCCAGCTTCAATATTATCTCCCCATATTCATGCATCACCCTCTAAGGTGTAGAGTGATTCTGATTCTACTACATTTTTTCTGACCTCCTAAGTTTTCCTTTGAAACCTTAGTAGAATCCTCCATGAAAGCCCAACTCCAGTATCCTGCAATTCTATAGAATCATGATGTCAAAGTCTTTCATAAGCACAAGGAGTATCTAGTGCCTGGAACTATGGTAACTGGGCCTTTTAGTATCTGTGTGACTAGGCACAGTGAAACAACATTCTAAGGACTCTCATGTGAACAGTTTCCCCAGGTTCTTTTTTTTTTTTTAAACCATTGAGCCTTAGATGGTGTGGTCTTACCAGTTCCTGAGATGATCTTAAGGCTTCTTTCCTACTGTCTGTGTAAAACACTTAGCATCCCTTTAGTGACTATAATCTCTTCAACAACTACACCTTCCTTGGCTCCAGTTTTACAAGCACTCTATTGGCCCAAATGGCAAGTTTATAAAATCCTTCTGCTCTGCCTTCCACTCCTGATTTTCACAGCAAATCTGTGAGTAATATCCATGCCGTTGTTTGAATGCTGTGGTGCCTTAAAATTTCCTTCACCACTTAAATTAGTGCATCATCTTTAAATTTGGCATCACAGAAAGTCTCTGGACCTGGGCATAATGTGGATAATATCTTTGCTAGAATGTAACACAAATTCCCAAAAGAGTCCAGTTCCCAAGAGAGCTTTCATTCCAATTTGAATATTCATGAGCACAGTCTTTATACATTTCTATCAGCATACTGGTTCTGAGCTCCCACCAGCATCACCTATTAGGCTCCACCTACAAAATTCAAAAGCTATTTTAGCTGCATCTCCAAATTTTTCAAAACTCTTCCCTGAAGCCAGTTTCAAAGGCTTCTGAACCATATGGTTGGTTTACTTATTACAGCTGCAGCCCCACTCCCAGTACCAATTCCATGTTAGTCACGTTTACATCATTGTAACCAAAATACCCAGCAAAGACCAACTTAGAGGAGGAAACATTTATTTTGGGCCATGGTTTCCAGAGATTCAATTCATAGTTGGCAAACTCGATTGCTCTGGGCTCAAAGTGAGGTAGAACACTATAGCTGAAGAGTGTGACAAAGGAGTGTTCCTCTACTTCTGATGCCAGAGAGCAGAGTGGTGAGGAAGAGGGCTAAGAGAAGATGAACACTTTCAGTGTATAATCTCAGTTCTCACCTCCTCCAGCCACTCCCCACTTGTCTAGAGTTACCACCCAATTAGTCTATCAAACTAGGATAGAATGATTAGATTACAGCTCTCATAATCTAATCATTTCACCTTTGAATATTCCTGCAGCAACACAAGACATTTATGGGGACACTTCATATCCAAACCATAACACCAATCTTACCAAACTTTCTAGGTAATTAAATAAAATTTAAGAAATAATTCCAAGGTGTTTAATGAATCCAGCATAACATCAAAATCAAGTTGTCATGTCTATGTATTAGCATTGAAAAATTGGAAACCAAAAATTTTGAAGCACTATTAGAAATATGTCAAAAATAAAAATGGTTGGATATAAGTCTAAACAAATATATGTAGAAACTGTGTACTAAAAACAGGAATCAAGATCCAAATAATTAGACCATATATACGTAAAGGAAGACTTGATATAGTAAGAAGTCAGTTCTACCTAACCTGACCTGTGAACAAAATAAAATCACAATAAAAGTCAACTAAATCTTGTTTATTTTATTGGGATACAAATGCCAAATAGTTTATGAAAGTTGAAAGAATCAAAATCAAAGTTTTTGAGGATTGAAATTATTCAACAATTTTTATTAACCAACTTCAAATAAATTATAATGCTACCATAATCAAGGCAAATGTGATATCAGCAAAACAGACAAAAAGATGAATGAAAGAGAACACTGAAACAGACACACAAATGTGGTGAGTTCATTTTGACAACAGTGCAAAAGCATAACAATATAAAATGGCTGTATTTTCAATAATGGTACTGATTATACTTTTAAACTCTAGAAATTTCAAACTATTATACAGTACCAGAAAACTGATCAAGGGTTGTCTTGGATTTGGGAGACAGAGAAGGTTGTAATTTTGGTGGTTGATAGAAATGTTTGATATTTTTATTTTGGTAATTATTTACTGGGGCATACCAAAGCTTAC
Source organism: Geosciurus inauris (assembly GCA_004024805.1). Taxonomy (NCBI): domain Eukaryota; kingdom Metazoa; phylum Chordata; class Mammalia; order Rodentia; family Sciuridae; genus Geosciurus; species Geosciurus inauris. Next base: position 45,231 of record PVHX01010623.1, on the reverse strand, counting down.
AAAAGCATTAAGCATGTGTAGTTTATTTTATATCAATTATACTTTAATAAAACTATAAAAATAAAAAATTACAAAATACTCCATATTGTTATTTCATCATATTTTCCCACTAATCATTTAAACAGACGTTTTAGCATATGAAATGATAAAAAGAACATAATTATTTAATCAATATCTGGCAGGTAGTATACTCAGGCTTATGCCCCTTAATACTTACTTTTGAGACAGAAACTTCACCTTAGAAGAAGAGTCAGAAGTTCAGAGAAATAGGTAACTTACTACTTTCAAACAATATTAGTGGAAAGTTTATGAAAAATGCTGAAATTTTCTAATAAAAATTTTATCTTCCTAAATGTAGTTGGTATATCTGGATATGACATCAAATTTGCAATTTGAAAATATCACTTAAAATGTAATGTGGAAGCAGATTGAAAGGAGGAGGTGGGAACAATTGTTTGTAGGAAGACCAGATAGGAGGCTAATTCAGTATTCCATACAGCAGATGATGGCAGTCTGGTCTAGAATACCGGAAATGAAGTGAAACGGACATATCCAAAATATGCTCATAAGAAAACTCATACAATGTCCTAGTGACTCCAGATGAATATGAGGAAGTGTATTCCATTTTCAAAAATGTATGAAATACAAAATTATTTAGCTTATTTGGGTTTATTTGACTATATTAAGGACACTAAGTATACAGGATCTAAATATTGCTTATTCTCAACTTTCTCATATGATAATTAACTTACATTTGTTAAGATCCTGCATTGTTCCTATTACGTAGCTTAGAAAATACAGTTAAAGCTATGTTTATTGCATATGTAATCCTAATGGACAATGAATCCAAGAACATTAGTATTTTGTGAATTTCAATGATCAATTTTGTATTCATACCATTTGTTTTCCTAAACTAAAGTCCCCCAAACCTCTTTCTGTATGAATCCTGGATATAGCATGCTAATGGCAGATATTGGTGAGATATTTCTGATGTGGAAGAAAAAAATAGGAGAGCATTAATCTCCAGAGGCAGTTGTAGACCTAGGGGAGCTCTAGGCTAGCTCCTAGGAAGCATTTGCTTTAGTTCTGTAGCTGCTGAGATTGCTGGAAGGGGAGTCCTCTGAATCATTGGTTCCTGTGATAATGGAGGAGTTCCCAGTAGGTTTTTAATATTCAGAACTGCTGCTATGGAAGATCTCTTGTAAAATCACTTGATTTGCTGCAGCAGAGTGAGTCCTTTAACAATGGCTTCTGGTTTCTTTGACCGTTGTTCTTCCACCTAACTCTTAGAACAGGTGAGTAAACTTCTAATTACCTGTATGCAACCTGTATACTTGAATATAAGTAATTGATTTTGCTGGTTCTGCTTGAACCCTAGTAGAATATCTAATTTTGGAAATCAGATTATATAAAAACCATTTGGATGTATTATTACACTTTGATTTTGCTTTTCCTCCCACTTAATACTGGTATAAAACTGCCTATTGGGGTTCGATAGACTTTTTTAAACTCTATGGAGTTCCTTTTTAGTAGTTTTTATTCCTATTTTTGAATCCTGAGAATTTTAATGCTGGATCTACAATCCCTGGTACTACCATGCCTCTGCCTATCACCAGCAAATACTCTTAAATAATTACCAAAATGTTTATAGTCCTAATTCAACATATTTTTACCCAAGGATCAAATATTATGCAAAGTATATTTTTAAAAGAATAAAAAGATGTTATGACATTAACCAAGTAGACTGGGGAAACAGATGTGTTTCATGTAAAATTTTATATTATCTTCCTTTGTATATGGTAAAAGAACCTTGAAAAGAAATATTGGAGAATTAATGGTGTGCAGCCATAGTTTTATTATTTTTAACAGGTCTAAAGTTGACTAACCCATAATAGTTCTTGATAACTTAAAAAAGCAGGAAACTTATCTCATTCACTTAAAAGAGAAATGTGAAATAAAATCCATGAAGAAAAAATTACCCAGGAGATATTCTGAATTTTGCAGTATAAAAGGCTTGCCCATTTTCCTTGTATTAGCTTTGTAGACAGAATTGCAAAATTAACAAACCATGAAATTCAACACTACACCAAACAGTAACAGATGCCTGACTCTGCAATTGCTAGAGCAAAAACCAACGAATATATTTCAAGAATTGGAAGAGAGATCATTTTGTTTCCTTTGAAAATTTTTACATTTGCATGCATTATCATACTCTCTTGGAAGATATTCATTTTAAATGCATACCATAGATCATTGTGCCATATAGGAAACATTTTAAAACTCTTGGAGTATTGCCATCATGTCATATTTGCAATTATTCTTTGTAGACAAAGTGATAATCACACATACCTTACTCTATAAATGTTAAATATCACATCATTGTGTTTCCCTGCAAATCTAACCATAAGGACTTTATCTCTTTCTGATAAGATATTAAAATTATAAGCAAAATTGGGTCTATAATTAAGATAATATGGTAATGATTTATGTACTTTTATATATTCATGGGATTACCAGTATTAGTTTTTGTTGAGAATTATGTTGCTGTATGTTTTAATAATATTTTAGAATGCTTAAACTTTGTGTAAGGTAACTTAGAAATTATTGAGAAAATGTAGCCAATTTAGAAAATAATTACTATCTTGAAAATAAGTCCATAGTCTTTGATCAGGTATTTGATTATTGGGATCTTATCCTAAGGACTAAAATAGAGAAATATAAGAAAATTTGTATGCCAATATGTTCAATGAAATTTAGAAATGTTACCTATTAAGTGACAATAAAATAATGATATAATTTATCTATATAATATGCCATTAGTATCTGTATTTTAGAATTAAACTCTAAGCAACATGGTGAGAAATGTTTATATTATGATGAATCAGATAATAATTTTTAAAAGTATGACCTCCCACTCATGTATGAAATGCAAATTTTAAAAAGTACAAACTCAAAATCCATGACTGATATTTATAATGCAAAATGCTAACAATAAATGTTTTCTGTGAAATGGAAATATGTGTAATAGGTCTTTATCTCTCTCTGTACATTTCTGCCTTTTACATTTGCTATCATGAACAAAAAAATATTACTATTTTTTATAAACCTCAATAACTGGACATAGTTTGACCTATCACTGAATTTTGCTATAACATAGGTACTGATTGCAAATGTTACGTTTGTATAGGCATCAGGCTTAAGGCAATGATTACTTTTAATTGATTGATACTAATGAAAATTGACAGACTGATATGGGTTTTTGATTTAGTTTTCAAGATGTTGGGATATACAGAAGCTTGGTTAGGAGATATAAATTTGATAAATAGACATGTAGAATAATTCAAGCCATGAGTATGAATGCCCCTAGGAATGTAATATTGATTGAGGAAACCTTGGGGTTTAGACATAAGTCTTGGTGATATTCCAGTACACAAGAGATAATAAAAAGAAAATGATGAGGAAAGACTACAAAATAGGTTAGAAAGTGAGAATGTCAACAATCTCCCTTAGTATGGATTGTTTTCCTTACATAATATCTTTTGTGCAAAGCAGTTTTACAGAGGGTATTAAAGTACTTGGTCTGGTGTCAAAGCCTGGCCCTACTGACTACCAGTGTGTAAACTTCTGCAATTTGTAAACTCTCTGACTCAATTTACCCTAAGTATAACAACTTCTTTTCATGTAATAGAGTTAGGAAAGCTAAAATATGTGTCTGATACATAGTACTGCTGACAAATGACAGCAGCAATAGTTACAACATCTACCATAACTGAACTCTAATGCTGACATCCAAATCTCACATTCTCCATCAGGAAAGAGCTAAAATACATAGTTATAAAGATAATATTTGTGAAATAATTCTAAAATTATTATTTAAAAACTAAATGTTCAATAATTGTCTTAATTTAATAAAGGAAAAGCAGTCAGAGTTCCATAGCAATTAGAAATCTCTGTACGAAATTCATCAGTTGACATTGCTGGGGAGGAGGGATGGGGTGGAAAGAGAGAAGAGAGGTATCACAAATTGAAATTGAATTCCAGGTATGTATGAGTTTGTTAATATGAACTCAACTACTATATATAACTACAAAGCACTAATAAAAAATAATTTAAAAAACTGAAATGCCATGTTTGATCTAGTAAAGGAAATGAAGTGGTACCGGTTATTTATTATTGAATATCAAAACAACAATAGGTTAAAGAAAATTCTCATTTAATTTGTTCATGATACTGTGAGTAAGCAATTTAGTGTGAGTCTAGTTAGGTGGTTCTTCTGCTAGAATGATCTAGATATCATATAATTGTGCTTGACATCAGATAGTCACAGATCTGGAGGCTTGTGCTTGTCTGTGATGCAGTCTTATATCTGACATATGGGACTTGCTGCCAGATGATCGATACAGGGAGGTGCATCTGGGTTGGTTTGCTATGCTCCACATTGTCATCTTTAGTATGCTAGCTCGTGTCTTGTGGAAGCATTCCAAGAAAGTAAAAAATATGTAAGGCTTCTGGAAGAATTCCTCTCAAATACATCCTCTGTTTTCTGCTGATCAGAGTCACAAGCCTAATTCAATAGGATGGAAAAACAAATTCCACTTCAATAGGAAGAACAGTAAAAACTCATTAATGAAATGCATACATTTTGATGCAGGGGATCTGTCCAAAGGGATATTCCAAATGAGAGAACTGGGAGAAGAGAAGACATGGCAATAACACAAGCAATTACTTGTTGAAAAGTTGAGATAGACTTGGAGTGAAAATGTCTAATGAGAAATATTTAAGATATATGAAGTAGTCATTGAGAATTTAGAACAATTCTGCCCAATAGGACTATATTTTGAGCTCAAAATGTAACCTAAATATGGCATCTTACATTTAAAATCATTTCTAAAATTCCAAAGAAATAGCTGAAATAAGCAATATATTATTTTTGATCCCATATTAATTTTCAAATACTATCATTTAAGTATTAAAGAATGTTTTTCACTGTTAAAGACATTTCACATTCTTTTGTTTGTATTGAATATTTTAAATCAAGTGCTACTTTTATACTACAGCACATCTCACTTTAAACATCTTTCACTGCACATTAGCTAACTGTGCTATTAGTCAACAGATTAATACATTCAGCTATCTAATGCAAGGTTTACAATTTTTAATAGGACTATTTTAGAAATGTACAATTTTCAGCATGGAGAAGTAGAAAGATGTTAGCCCAGAAAAATATTTAACTTCTAACCCTGGCTAAGGCACTAACATGTATTTATTTTATAAGAGTTATTATGTCATCTTAATTTCCTTATTGAGAAGCAAAAGTATTGACCCCTGTTTTCCTAACGTGCTTTAGACCTCTCATGTCATATGATCTCATTCTTATGCAGTGTCTAAAATATGAATTTGGATTCACTGTGCAGAATGCAACATAGAACTGAAATAGAGAGCAACACTGTGCAGGACAGAAGTGGAGAGAGCACTATAGCAAGATCACCAATTAAGAAAGCATGCCAGAGGAAGTGTGGAAAGTGGAGAGGAGGACAAAGGCCAACAGCTAATCCTCAGGGACAAAAGATTATGTGAAATCACAGCTGAGAATTTTACATATAATACAAATGATGCATAACTGTGCTTAATACACAAAACTTTGTATTACATGTAAAAGTCAGCTGTGATTGTCACCTGAATCACACATGTTAAAAAGCTTAGTGATTAATTGAAAAAGAAGCTAGGAAGAGAAAACAGTTATCAGAAAGAATCTCAAGATCAGAGACTTGATGTCTTAGCATAGTGGTTGTAAAAGAATTTTGCATCAAGAACCTTAAGAGAAGGTAAGCCAGGAAAGTAGATCTGAGACTATATTTGATAGAAAAGAAAATTTTAAACTATCATAGATTTTTAAAAATGAATAGATTAAGAAAAAATTTCAGAAAAAAGTAATATTTAACATTCAATGCTATAAGAAATCAAGAAAGCTAAAGATTAAAGAAAAATTAGTTTTGTAATTAAGAAACAATTTGTGATATTTAAAAGAAGGTAGCATGAGACCAATGAACCAACTACTAATTCCACTGGGATAAAATAGCTGTAATTATTATAAATTATTTCTTAAGAAACTTTGAAATAAAAGCAGAAGAGAAACACTTATGCAATCAGCCATGAAGAGTACATGAAATCATCTTAAGAATATCCACAGCAAAAAGTAAAATGCTAACATACATGCTGAATTATAAACTGAATGGGAAAAACCCCAGAAATATAAAAGATAGTTAATAGTAAAGAGACTAAGTTAAGGAATTAGACCCATGTTTCATCACAACATTTTATCAATAATGGATCTTACTTATGATGCTTGTCCCTTATGATGGTAACGGAGCTGAAAAAAATCGCTGTTGTCCCCTCGGAGTGTCACTGTGGTGAAGTCACAGTGCAATACAACAGTCATGAGTGTGGCAATGCTCATATAAATACATCTACTCCATTTCCAATGGTATCAAAGAATAGCACACACAACATGCTACAGTACATAGTACTTGATAATAAATGACTCTGCAACTGGGTTATGTATTTGCTATAGTGTATGTTTATTGTTAGCTTTTTATATACAAGGAGTATACTCTATCTGTAAAACAGCTCCAGGTAGGCCCTTCAGGAGGTATTCTGAATGTCTTGTTATCACAGGACATGACAGATGGCATGCATCTTGTTGCCTCTGAAGACTTGCTGGGAGACAAGATGTGAAGGGAGAAGGAAGTGATATTGATGATCCTGACCCTGTGTAGGCCTAGGCTAATGCCTGCATTGTCTTTTTAACAAAAATCTTTAAAAGTGAAAATGAATTTTTAAAGTAGACAAAAGCTTATAGAAAATAACTTTATGCAGCTATACAATGTTTGTGCTTTAAGTTGTGTTCTTATTAAAAGTTCAAATGTTTAAAAAGTTTGAAAGTTCATAATGTGACAAAATACAATACACAATTTATTTTGAAGTAATAATTTGTTTTACAAAAATTTAATATAGCCAAAATATACAGTTTCTAAAGTTTCCCACAGTCTACAATAATGTTCTAGGCCTTCGTGTTTTGAACTAATTCACTCAGAGCAACTTCCAGGCTAGGAAGCCCCATTCATGGAAGGATCCTATAAAGCGTATCATTTTTCTTCATACAGTATTTTTATTGTACCTTCTGTATGTTTATATATACAAATACCACTGTGTTAATACTGCCTACCATATTCAGAACAGTAACATGCTGTTCAGGTTTATGACCTAAAAGCAATAGGCTGCGCCACATACCCTAGGTTTATGATAGGATATGTCATCTAGGTTAGTGTAAGTACATTCTATCATGTTCACACAAAGACAAAATCGCCTAATGACACATTTTTCATGCATGCATTGTACTTAAAAATACACAAAACTTTGTATTACATGTAAAATTCTCAGCTATGATTTCATATTTCCAGATTGTATGTTTAAAAAACAGTGGGAGCCAGGCGCGGTGGCCCAAGCCTGTAATCCCAGCACTTAGGGAGGCTGAGACAGGAGAACTGAGAGTTCAAAGCCAGCCTCAGCAATGGCGAGGTGCTAAGCAACTCAGTGAGACCCTGTCTCTACATAAAACACAAAATAGGGCTGGGCATGTGGCTCAGTGGTCGAGTACCCCTGAGTTCAATCCCCAGTACCAAAAAAATAAAAAATAAAAAAAATAAAAAACAGTGGGGGAGGGGACTTGGGGGGTGTGTGTGAGAGATACATGTTTAACTGAGAGACTCACCCTCTCAAACTAATTTTTCTTGTATCACACATACATGAATATGTGGACAAACAGATTAAAAGTAGTTTTTTCATCAAAGATCATATATTACCCTTGTTGATGAAAAAGTTACTAATTCCAAAACCCTAATATGAAACAGCTTGCAGACACTTGGGGGCTAATGTGTCTTGATGTTGAGGGAGGATGACCAGAAGTAAAAATGGTCTATTTGTTATGGAAGAAATTAGTAATTGTGTAGGCATTCATAATGTTAAGGTGCTATTCCCAAATTTCCAGGTTCTTTGAAGGTAAAGACAAAAGCTTTATTTCCAGCCAGGGTTAAGTGTGCAGAGAACCAAGCAGTTCTGCAACCCTTGATCACAACTGGGGTTGGAATCAGCTTATAAGGACTAAAACCACAGCGAATGGGGGGTGGGCTGGAGAGGCAATTATAATCACAAAATACATTTTATAAAGTGGAAAAGTACCAGACTATACATTCTCAGGAATGACATTTTCAGAAGGGCAGAACTTACATTTTCAGAAACATAATCTTGCTTTAATTTCATAGATTGAGGATATTGTGGTCAGGTTGCAAGTGGGTGAGGGTGGAGGTGTTAGCTTCTATACGAGTGGGTTCATGTGTAAGGGGGGCCAATTTCACACTGTGAGGTATCTGAATAAAATGGGATAAGTCTGGGCTAATTTTCAATTCAGCCCATAACGATAACTGATTCAAATGCTCTCTTCTAAACATCACTGAGAACTCTAAGGCAAGTAGATAAAGTATTTCCAACATCAATTCCACTTCCCCTGAAACCTACGTAGCTCACAAATATGGGGTCTAACACAGTGCTGAAGGAAAGGACTCATAGCATCACTTCATTCACACCCAACATCTAACATTACAAGTAGATAAATACAAGAAAATTAGATTAATAAAAAAATGAAAGAAAATGAGTCTTAGCACACCTGCAATCCCAGTAGCTCTGATGGCTGAGGCAGGAGGATCACGAGTTCAAAGCCAGCCTCAGCAATGGTGAGGCACTAAGTAACTCAGTGAGATCATGTCTCTAAATAAAACACAAAAAATTGGGGCTGGAGATGTAGTTCAGTAGTGAGTGCCCCTGAGTTCAATCCCCAATACCACTGCCCCCCCCCAAATAAAAAAGCAGACATTTGATGGAAACCTGAATATAGTCTAAAAAGCTGAGTGGCCTGAAGTTGTGACAGTGGACAGGACAGCAGCCAACATGCACTGATCTGGAAAAGTGCATTACTTCTAGTGCTCACGTGTGTATTGTTCCTAAAGCCATCTGTTTCTGTCACATTTCACTCTGGTTGTTCATAGGCTTCCTGTTGGGCATATGGACATTTCTCATAACAATCAACCTGTTATGCAGATAAATTGTTCTATAAAACTCAGTTGCTAAGTCACTAAGTTATAAATTTAACTTCTAGTTACAGGTATGTGGATTAATACTTGTTAAATTATAAATATGATTACATCTAAAACAATATCCTTTACTATATAACCCAAAATCTAGAATATTTTTATTTAGAAATAAATGATTAAAGCTATTTTTAGCACTATGTTGTCAAAGGGAAAATGCAAACAATTTAAGTGACAGATGGTAGTACATGACATATTAATATAACACACTGTATATCTAAGTATATCAATTTAGCAGTATGGAAAATTTGATAAACACAATAGTCGAGATAAAAGTATCTAAGCCAAAATTCTAAAGTTATAAATGTAAATAAGTGAATTGAAGAAATTTAAAATAGTCCTATCATAAAAGGGTACATTGTTATGGTTTGACATTTTTAAAAATTGAATTTAAAAATATTAACATATTAATGAGTTCTGATATAAATATGTATAAATCTTTGGCTACATGATTATGTATCCTAGGGTAGTTAGGAGGGAGAGGGTGTCAGGGAGATGTTGGTCCAAATGTAAATAACTATAGTTAATTAAGAACAATAAATTTAAGAGATTTGTTACATAGCTGGTGACTGTAGTTAACAATGATATATGTATTTTTGAAAACTGCAAATGAAGTTGAGATTAAGTATTCTCACCATGAAAATGATGACTGTGTGCAATAATGTAAGGCTAAACAGTTAGGTTTAAGCATTGTGAAATATATAGAACTATAAAAGACATTGCACATGATAAATACATACAATTATGTGTGTTAATTTAAAAAATATGGTAGTATTTAAATTAGTAGGTGCTGGAAATTTCAAAATAGGCTAATTCATAGAATTTTTAAACATATATATGGTTCACAGTACCAATACAACAAAACAATTTAGCCATAGGGAGCCCTGTCAACCATTTGAATAAGACTGATATATTATTTGGAATGACATCCGGAGTCCACACCTATTTGGCTGACAGTTTTATTACTCCCACAAGTCCTCCTGCTAATTGGTGTTCACAGTGGGGCACAGCTAATGCCTACTCCAGGACGGACACTGATCTATTACTGCTACAGATCTGCTTTCTGACAATAAGGTTGCTTCCTCTACTAACAAGCAGAGCCCAACTGCGCCTGTCATGTGCTACTAGCAGTGCCCTTAGAATCTGAGCAGTTGCCTCCTCTAGTGAATACAGGTCTCGTATACAAATTGGATGGTTTCTTTTATGATTACAGATCAACAAGCAAAAGGGCCTTGATTTTAATAAGAACACTGATCTCCCATTGTAAAGTCTTATTCATAAAGATACTGGGGAGATTGTTCCTTAGATATTTGAGTGGCAACAGCACTGTCCCGTGTGGTCCTCGTATATTCTTAAATAATATTCCAAGATGAGTGAGATGAATCTGGGCTCCTTCCTATTCAAGATGGTTCTTTCTCTGCTTCTAAGAGACAAGGAGATCCTGTCCTGTTGTTCTTGTGCTATTCCCCACCACGCACTCATCACCATCTCTCCTGGAGATCCTGGGTGCAGTGTAAATAGCCTCCTGGTCTCCGTGGAGCATCTTGACCACAGTTTCAAGTCCTGAAATGAGCTTGTAGAGGAATGGTGTTCTCTTTCTCCAACCTTCTCTACTAGCACTGGCTTGAAGGAAACTGACATGCTTCTCTTGTCTTAAGAAAGTTTACTCTGTACAAATCATCCATTCATTCAATATAATCATTTCTTTTCAGAGAAAAAAAATGAACATTTTTTTTCTGTTCATTGTGAACCTACATTTACATTTGTTTTTCAGAATATATGAATTTATATGGAAGAGATTTAATAAACATGTTATTAGACAAATAAGTTCTCTAGATTTGGACATATGTCCAAATAAATTACTCTAACGTAGTTATAGCTTAGTATACATTCTAAAACTGATCAATCTTTCACAGGGTATTTTAACAGAAGACTAAAATATAGAATATCCTTTTTAGAATTCTATTTTAAATATCAATTCTGCATAATATTTTAAAAGTTGTCATAATTTTCTTCATAAGCATAAGCTTTTTGACAGAAGATAATGATTTTCTAATTCAGGCTACATTGTATAAATAGTGGAAGTCTTCATACTTAAGAAAATGTATTTATCATCTTCTACAAACTGAAAGTAACTCAGTTCAAAGAATAAGCTTATGATATAACCTGACAGATAATATTGAATAAAGATTAATCTCACTTATGTGTAGGGTGCACATATAACTTCTTATCTAAATAGTGATTCATTTGAGAGTAAAATGATGTATTATCATTATGATAGGACAATAGGCATAAAAATCCAGGCATCCTGAGCAAAAGAGAACACAATATCACCATACTTACATAGTTTTAAATAGTTTTGAAGGTCTGTAATATTAAACAGGTACCTATACTATTTCCTATCAAGGACAGTGAGAATGATTTTATAACACTTTACTCCATTCACAAACCTTTGTTTCTGAAAGACGTAATTGATATAACAACATTTTTGGTTATGAGAGTAAGGAAGAAAAAATAAAGTATCCTATTAAGATTGACATCAATTACCAAATGTATCCTAAGAGTTGAAACTTAAATAGGCTAAAAATACCCACTTTAGAATTAAGTCTACATCATGCATATATTATTATATTACACTATATTAAATTAGCAAGTAGTGTAAGACAATGAATATTGTAATAAGTTGAAAAGTCATTTATAAAAAAAAATTTAGTTCTGTCACAAAGATAAAATTGAAGACAGTTCCATGCTAAAATTCATCTATTTCAAAGCATCATCACATTTCAAATGTGATATTTAACAATGAACTACTAAAAGCACATTAAGAGGAATTTTTTTTCTCATTTCAGGAGAAATACTACTAGGCTATTAGCACATTTTTAAATAAATGGTAAACTTTTGAAAAAATTGGGTCTTCATAATATTTAATACTCATCTTTACTGACTTCAATAAAATGAGACAATGAAAAAATGAAAAGAACTTATGAGGATGAAAGCTAAGGTAGCCTTTACTTAATATCAGACTTTTTTTTAGCTTTACATTTGGGACTAGAGTATATAATAATACCCAAGCATAAACTGCATCTCTTTCAGAGAGTAGTCAATATTCTCTAGAACTCAAAGGGGATTCCTGAAGTTAAATTAATTATAAGAGTTTTGTTCTTTCATAGGACCATTCCACATAAACGTGGCCAATAAATACATACAGACATTGTCATATTGAAATTAAGGGAAATTCAGAAAATATAAAGTCACCTAAAAAAGGTATCTACAATGAAAAAAACAAAACTGAGAAACGCTGCTGTAAATATAGGTAAGTAAGATTGTGGCTAAAAAAGGAAAAGTGTGAGTTCGACTTAGGGATGGTCCTCCCATGGCTATTTAGGCTATCTCAGAATTCAAAACGAACTATGGAAAGGGTTTCCACTGGACAGGTCAATGCACAAATTTTGATTTGGAGTCCACCAGTGATTAGCAGATAAAATGGTGCTGTGGGATTTCGTAAGCAAATAATACTTATAAAAATGTGAAGGCAGTGTTGCAGGACAGGACATGTTTCAATGCATTAAATATCAGATTACTTGGTATCACAGGCATGGATTTTTGAGGAGCTTTTTCCCTGAGATTATTGATGGCTGTGCCACGTGAGGATTAAAAATGGTAGCCAGTCTATCACTGAAAAGGTGAATTTTTTTGTTGTACAGAGAATAAATCAGCCACCACACTTCCGGTGTTTGAAAAGTTAACTTTTCAAGCTGAATTCAAAAAAATGACTGAGAACAAGCTTTTGCTACTGGAGAAAATAAAAATACTTACTGAAGAACTATATTTAAATAACTAGAATATAGATTAAAAAATGGGCCTGACTATCCATTTTCTAAATATCATTTTGATCTCATCTGATGAGAAGCAATTCTGGGCAGACTCAACTGTCATGTTGGGTGGATGGTCACAGATTCTCAGGTCCTCATAGACTGAGTGTTCTATAGTTGGTCCTCGAGAATAATTGTTCCCCCTCATCTTCTACATACTCTGATATAATGATACAAAGGAGTAAGAAGGGATCAAAATACCAGCTTTATTAGAGAATATTTTCTGAAACAAAGTCAAACCACATTTCTCTCATGGGCAGAATTTTGTCTCCCAAAAGCGTATGTATCAAAGCCCCAACACTCAGTACCTCAGAATGTGTTCTTATGTGGAAATATATAACTAGTTAAACGAGATTTTACTGCAGTGTGGAAAGCATCTCACCCAACATAACTGGTATCCTTATAGAAATACCAAGTAAAAGGTACCGATTCATCTCCTAGCAACACCAGACGCTACAAGAAACTGAAGGAAAAGCTTGAAACAGATTCTTCCTGGTGGTCCTCAGAAGAAACCAGCCCTGCCAATACCTTGATTTTGGAAGTCTAGCCTTGAAAACTGTGAAACAATATCTCTTGTTTTCAACATCAAATATGTGGTACTTTGTATTGATAGCCCTAGGAAACTATTTCAGTAGCCTACTATTTCTGTACTCATTAGCCCTAGACAATTTTAGAAGGTAATATCTTCATTTTGGTGAGTCACTTGGGAAATTGCAATTAAATTTTATTTCTAATAAATAGAGAGTATTAAAACATAGGGAGAATAATTCACTCACTGCCTGTACCAACTCTGACTACTACAATTATTTCAAACTGCCTTTTTTACCTTTGTACTTTAATTCTTTAAACTATGAAGAATACCTGTGGAGAAAATCTCAACAGCTGGCATCAGAATCAGTAGCATTGTGCTCTCCTCAGTTCAATGGGCAACTCAGAAAGCAACCTATATTCTTCGTCCTAAGAAGCTAATACTTTTAAATATTTTGCTAAGTGAAAACCACTGTGGACAAGTACATTATTTCTTAAATACATTTTCACACTATTTCAGAGTATTAATGTGGCACAAACTGATCCTATCAGGTGCACTGTCTTTAGTTTAAATGCTGTTGAGTCAGACAGATCCTGTTGATACCAAATTCAGGATTAAGTCAATTTCTAAATTATTTTTATTTAAACATACCATAAAGAACTGTTTCAAAGTAAATTCTAACAAAAGATAAAATCATACGAACTGCAAGTTCTGCCATGTTATTTATTCTCAATTAAAGCTTTGTCAAACATCGATAACTATGTGATCTGATAAATGACTTCCTGATAATTTTGTCTATAATTTATATTTTCTTTGAAGCACTCAAAAATTGTGCTTGTCTTTTCATAGATAATCTTTTATTTTGTTTCAAATTGCTGCTTTCAGTCATAAATTCATTATGCTTGATGTATGCTTCATATACAAATTTAAGCTATAATGAAAAAATATTAGCACTATAAGTGATAATGTTTTTGAATACTTACTATCTGCATAGTAGTGCAAGTTGATCTTTATGTTTTTACTTTTATTGCTACATAATATGTAATAATTAACATTAATCCCATTTAAAACTAAGGAAACTAAGATTTATGGACACAATAACCTCAATAGTAAAAACGTTTTTATGTCGGAAGCAAGACAATCTGATCTAGAAGGCCATATAAATTATATAAGTATTCACTAAACCAATTCCTTCTTCCTCCCTCCCTCTGTCTTTTTCTTCCTTTCTTAACTCCTTCCTTCACCCTCTCCATTTCTTTGTTTCATTAATGCCCAAACATAAAACTATTTATTACTCGAATATTTCTGCCACCCTATAATTAACATCCTTGTATATCTTCTACATTTAATTTATCCTCAAATACACATCTATGAGTAGATGTGTACATGTATGCATTCCATCTTAATGTTAGGACATTTAGTGTTAAAGATCATATTATGATTAAAAAATGAATAAAAATCATGTTAGAAAAAACATGATTGCTTTCCTGTGTCTATAATACCATTAAGAAGATAAAACCTAGTTATTAGGATTGACTACATAGTATATACAGTTTGATTAATAGATTATATACATCAGTGTCATGGTTCTATGCTAATGTCACTACTCAGATCAAACTATCAGGAATATAGTCACTCAACTTGATATATGAACATTTGGTAAATCAAGAATAGCATACTATTACCTGAAAAAGTTTTATCCTCAAAAATATGATTAGCTTTTCAAACATTTAGTGTTTTCAAAAGGTATACTTAGTTACTAATCAAATACTTTTTATACAACATACAAATATTTACATACATTTCCAGAAATATTTAATTGTAAATAAGTGCTTGCTTTCCTGAGAAAGGTACAAAAGATAATCAATTTTCACAGGTAAAAAATTAATGCTTTTTAACATAACTTTCAAATAGAGGCTCTCTCTATTTAGAATATCTTCCATATGCCAGTGCCTGTGCCGGACCAAAGTGAAACCGAGTCGGCTAGGGAGCCGTGGATGAAAGAAAGAAAAAACGACTCTGAAGAAAAAGAAGCTCGAAGCTCATAGCTCGCTAGCACTCTGGGCTTATATATCTTTTCTACCCCTCGAGGTGCGTGGGAGGCGTGGGAGGCGTGGGAGGCGTGGGAGGCATGTAACTGCAGACCCAGGTGTGGAAATTGCTCAGATTGCAAAACAAGCTCAGACCACGAGAACAAGGGAGTTCAAGGAATGGTCAGCACCTGTGGCTTCTCTCAGAAATCAGGGTACAGCTGGTTCTGGTAAACAGAAAGTAGCCATGCACGCAAGAATGCTCTCACAATTCCCCCTCTCCTTTCCTAGAGTCTGTCCTAGGTTGCAGGGACCAAAGAACATGGCTTACCCGTCATCGGGTCTATGGCATGGATGTTAGCCGCCGTAGCCCTGTCTCCAAGGAAGGAATGATTTTGGAAATGTACACACTGTCAGTGTAAGTGTTAATAGGCTCACAGGTAAACACCTGAAGTGCCAGGGTCAATGCTTGAAGTTCGATTTTCTGGGCAGACTTTTCCCTGAAGAGTACACTGATATAGTACCATTAGATGACCCATCAGTAAAGACTGAACGTGCTCCGGGGATAGGAATGGTATCAGCAGTGAGGGGAGTCTTTCTACCATGTGATCTTTTTTCCTATACCCCATCCCGGCTCATATCCCTTTCCATCATCCTCAGCACTGTCTTGTCTGGAACATATCCTTGTTCTGTAATATTTTGTTCGACCGGCTGCATGGTTAGCACAGCCCCCATGGCAGACAAAATGTCTCTACTCCATAAATTAACAGGGAGATCAGAAAGGACATAAGTCTGAAAGAGTCCGTTATGCCCTTCACCATCTTTCCAAGGTATAAAGCTAGAGCTTTGTAATGGATTGGAATTATAACCTAAACCTTGCAAAGTGGTTGCAACCCTTTGAGTAGGCCACTTTGGTGGCCACTGATTTTGAAATATGACAGAAACATCGGCCCCTGTATCTAATACTTCTATTACTAGGAACACCACGCCTCCCAATTGAGGCTCTGGAGGCGCCGCAGGACCGGTAGGCCTCCTAGACTCGTCCTGGATTAAAGCGAGGCGGTCTTCCTACTGAACAATGCTTTGGTTCCTGCTTACATTGTTCTTTTAATTCCCACTCCTGTAATTTCTCTTGCAGTGTCTGGATATCCTTTTCCAACTGCCAATTCCTCATCTTCCTCCTCATCCTCTCCTTTCCCTTCCTCGCTATGCCTTTCAACTTCTTTAAGGGACTGGGTAGAAATTGCTTCTTGGGTGGATTCAGAGGTCTTGGATAACTCACTGACTTGTTCCTAAATCAAAACCTTTTTACTTAGAGGAGTCCTTACTTAGCCTCCATACAGAGAAGGTGGTAATGGGAAAAGACCGTGGCCCCTCTGTGTGTAGCCTTTTCTGTAAGTCCGCACGGACCTGTTCCCAATCTGGAACATTGAGACCTCCCGAATGAAGGAACCAGGGACTAGACTGCTCTATAATCGTTAAGAAGGCCCTTATGCCCTTTTTCTTCAACAGAGTTTTGATCTGATTTTCCAACAATTCCCTATTGAGAGTAGTGCCCATCTTCTGCACTATTAACAATTTTCCAACAATTCCCTACTGAGGGCAGTGTCCATCTTCTGCACTATTAACAATTCACCCCCTACTTCCCGGGGTGTCTGTTGGCATTCCTTCCCTTCTTCTGATCTCTGTGGAACCTCCAGATGCCAGCGCCTAGCGCCAGACCAAAGTGAAACCGAGTCAGCTAGGGAGCCACAGATGAAAGAAACACACACAACAACGACTCTGAAGAAAAAGAAGCCCAAAGCTCATAGCGCATTAGCACTCTGGGCTTATATATCTTTTCTACCCCCCGAGGGGCGTGGGAGGCGTGGGAGGTGTGGGAGGCGTGGAACTGCAGACCCAGGTGTGGAAATTGCTCAGACTGCAAAACAAGCTCAGACCACGAGAACACGGGAGTTCAAGGAATGGTCAGCACCTGTGGCTTCTCTCAGAAATCAGGGTGCAGCTGGTTCTGGTAAACAGAAAGTAGCCATGCACACAAGAATGCTCTCACATCCACATGCAAGCTAAATATCATCTCAAAATTATAAATACTTCTGAGTTTTTCTTTAGGGAAGTTATTTTCCCATGGGTTCAAAGGGGGTTAAGATTTTAAAATGTCAAGTATATGTGATCAGAGATTGTAGCCTTTTTTGTATGGGTCAATTATTGTGTAATTAAAATTTCCCTGTTTAAGAAAAATAATTATTTTAAAGAAAATCCCTCGCCTGCCTTTTTCAGAACTTGAAACACTCTAATATTAGAGTGCTCCCCCCCAAAATTATATAAGATCAAAAATATTAATTCTATAAATAAATGCAATTTTGAACTCTGCTTTGTACTCTATTATTGGATTCTAACACTTCCAAAAAGTTACTAATATAACCTTATCACATACAAACATAGTGAATGTTATAAGATTACTTAGTATGATGTGATCAAGAAAGAAAAAGGACAACAAAATATTTTTATTTATTTATTTATTTATTTTGTAATTGTAGATGGACAACTTGCCTTTATTTTGTTTATTTTTATGTGGTGCTGAGGATCGAACCCAGTGCCTCAAGCACTCTGCCACTGAGCTACAACCCCAGCCCCCAAATTATTTACTTTTAAATAGAATGTCTGATTAGTTAGAATTTAAAGATTAACAGAATATTTGTAAAAATAATGTAACATATGAATTGTAACCTGAAAAAGTAAACATCTGTCTATTATGGAACTATAGATTTTAGGCAATAATTGAAGGTACTAGAATAAAATTTTAATTGCTAGCTTTCATGAATAACTAATTATTTACAATCCATTTAGTATTGGTTACATAAATGAACTTCTATTAAGCAGAGATTATTGTAGTTGTGCCTGTCCACCTAATATTAAAATGTATTAATTTAAGAAAGATATTGTAAATGCAATTTTAAAGTTGTAGATGATAATATTTAAAACAGATTATGGTAGGACTGACAATTTTTACACAGCTTTCAAGGTAAAAATATTATTGTTTTTTTCATAAAAATTGTGAACATCTACAAATACATCTAGAAATAGTGGTTAAAGTGTTGCCAATGGAAACACTCTTCCTATGCTACTATTCTATGAGACTGTGGCAAAAATTTGCAGATTCTGTTCACAATAATGTCAACATTATCTATTAATGCTGTTGATGAGATATGTGCCTCTTTGTATACATATATGTAATCACTTATTTCTCAACTAAAAGTGAAAAAAAATCTGTATAAATTGAAAGCAAAACCGTTTTAATGCCTGTATTAGTAACAGGTTACAAAGAAAATAGACTATAACAAAAATTAGTATTCTCTATTGCATACCATTGAATAGATTTATGTGTTGTATATGTGTGTGCATGTAATGAATTTATTTGCTTTTATCTTATTAAGAAGAAATGAGGAATGCATGAGACAGAGCTAACAGTCACTTCTCAAATATCAGAATTATGTAGCAAGATATTTCAAACTACATCATTTGCAATAATATTTGGAGATGGCTTTGATTCACATTAAAGTAGCTGCATCAGTTTACAGTGATGCTGATTTTAAGTCATTTGGGTATAAACTGAGGAGTGGGATAGCTGGGTCAAATGGTGGTCCCATTCCAAGTTTTCTAAGGAATCTCCATACTGCTTTCCAGATTGGTTACACCAATTTGCCATCCCACCAACAATGTATGAGAGTGCCTTTTCCCCTACATCCTCACCAACACTTATTGTTGCTTCTATTCTTGATAATTGCCATTCTGACTGGAGTGAGATGAAATCTTAGTTTTGATTTGCATTTCTCTAATGACTAGAGATGCTGAATATTTTTTCAGTATTTCAGTATTTCAATATTTCAATATAATTGATTGTATATCTTCTTCTGTGATGTGTCTGTTCAGTTCCCTAACCCATTTATTAATTGGGTTATTTATTTTTTTGTTGTTAAGATTTTTGAGTTCTTTGTATATCCTGGAGATTAGTGCTCTATCTGATGTGCATGTGATGAAGTTTTTCTCTCACTCTGTAGGCTCTCTCTTCACATTTTTTTATTGTTTCCTTGATGAGCAATTTCCTTTGATTAACAATTTATGAGTACCTCATTTCAATCTTATAATATTTTATTATTATGTATAAACTATAAAATCTAGACTCACAAAATATATATTTACATAACATGACTAATATTATACAGTTCTGAAGTGATGACTATGGGGTTACAACACCGATTCATCTGACGTTAAAGCCAATTATTGCATCACTAATATATATTGCTTTTCAGAGCAATGAATTTTTACCATTTTAGTTGAGGGTAGCTTCAAAAATGATACAAATTCTAGTTGAGGCTTTAAAAGAGAAGTAAGAATCCATCAGAAAAAATTAATAATGAACATCAAAATTAGAAATAAGTGGTCTAAATTTTGTCAAATTGTTTATTGGCATTGTGATAGTTGACCAATTAATTACAAGGCATATATATCAAAATCAGGAGCTTAGCACTATATAGGTATAGTTTTATATTAGTGATTAAATAAAATTATGTATATAAAGAATCTAGCCCAATGCTCATAAACACAAGGTACTTAAAAATAGAATCAAATGCACCTTCTTAGTAAACAATAGTAAAATTTTTATAATTAACTTTTTAAATACCACTGAGCAAATGATTATGTAAATTAAGTTTCTGCATATAGGAAGTCAGATTTTACTGCAATAATCCACAGAAAGTATTTTCTTATTCTAATGTCATGAGCAATGTACTACAAATATGGTTCACTTACTGATACTACAATTACCATGGCTCATTCTATGGGAAGTAATAATTTACCATATTCTTCATTGTTAGGTATTCCTCCAAAAATATACTGATGTTTTAATCCTCAGTAATTTAAAATATGATCTTATACAAAAATAAGATAATTGAATATGTTATTAATAAAAATGGGGTAACACTGAAGTAAAATGGCCCAGAATTCAATGTGTCCTGTGTCTTTAAAGAAGATCATTTGAGGAGAAAGCCCCAGATAGAGAACACTGTGTGATAACAATTGTAGAGAGAGGAGTTATGGAGCTGCAGACCAAGAAATGTGAAAGATTGACAGGTCACTAGAACCTAGGAGGCAATGAAGGATATCCATTCAGAATTCAGAGAAAGTATAACTCTGTGCAAACCTTGCTTTCAGATTTCTTTCCTCCAGAACTGTGAAACAATGTCTGTCTTAAGCCACTCAATTGGTGATACTTCATTACATCAACCCAAGAAAATTCATACATCAGGGAAATTGTGGTGTATGAGGAGAACTTCCACAATGAGGAATAGTTAATTTTCACAAAGGCAGTCGATAACCTATGAGAAGTGTTTGATCAATGAGGCAATGAAAAATAGTATGTAAAAATAAATTAGGGTAATACATTTCTCTGAAAATGCCAAAGGATTGTTTCCTTTACTAAAAGGAGCAAACATTGGACTTAAAAAGGAGATACAGGGTTGTGGGACCATGGAGAATCATACATTAGCTGAGATTATAATTGAGAAAAAACTGAATAAAGTTACATCACAGAAAAAGAAATATACATGGAGAGGAGAGAGATAACATCACATGCTAGCCAAAGAACAAGCAGCAAGACCAAGGAAGAGAGAGAGTTCAAGAGAATAGCTGAATCACATTAGAAGCATCATTGCTTCAATGAAGATTGACAGACTCAAGTGGGGCCCAGAATTGCTTCAGATACTAGAATGCCTCTTCAGTCTCAGACTTTGTGGGTAAGCTGAATTAGCCTGAGATTACTTCAATTATTGCCCCATATAGATCCTTATGATGATCATTATCTTCCTGACTGAAATAGTCGGGTGATCTTCATGTCTTACATAATAAAACATGACTACCAAACATAAATTTTCTAGTAAATATCTGGGTATTGACAAAATGAATCAGTCTTTACTTTAAGTTTTTATATTTATGTCTTATCCACTTTTCTTGTTTCTTCTTTAAGTCTTTTTCTCCTTCATAAGACCAAAGGGATGCAAGAGACTAGAAAAAGCTTTAAAATGAGCTAATGAGTAAAAGAAAGAGGAGAAAGAGAAAAAGAGTGAATGGTGAGGAGAAGGAGGATCATCATTATGATCATAGTGACTATGGACAATGGAAATAACAAAAATAAGGGACTGGGAAAGTTGGAATCATAGAAGTTTACAATCAGAAAAATGAGACATTGATGAAGAGGGAAAAATTGCTATGTAAAAGTCATAAAAGTATAACCTAAGTCTGAAGTTTATATTGTTAAAAATTTTGAATTTATCTTCCCATATTACTCTGTGGATATTTACCATGTCTACTACATGAATGTGGATATGAAGTCTGTATCATATATGTGTATGATGTACATGAATTTATATGTGAGTGCTATGGCTTGGATATAGTTTGCGTGTGTTAGGCCAAGGGTTCGTGTGTCGGGAGCTTGGTCCTCTGTGCTGGTATTGGGAGATGGTATGGAACCTTTGAAAGGTGGGGAATTAATGAAAGAAATTAATGGACTGTGGTTAGTACCCATGAAATGATTGTTATAAAACAGCAAAATTAACCCCTGGAACTGTCTCTGGATTTTCACATGCTCTGTAATTCTCACATGCACTCCTACTGTCATACTACTATCTGCCATGGTGTGATGCATCTGGTGGGAAGAGGCTGCTATTCAGAAGCAGGTGAGTGCCATAGTTCTTATATTGGGTTTTAGATTATTTTCTCAACTCACTGTCTGTTGGCAGAATTAATTTCCTTGAAATCTTGGAATACTGTCGCTGGATTTTCACTGGCTGTCACATGGGGTAGAGGAGCACTCTCAGCCTTCAGACTGTTCACAGGTCCTACTCTTTGGCTTCCTCTGTCTTCAAAGCCAGATGGAAAGACACCATTTTGAATCGATCACTTCTCACACTTCAAATCTGTCTTGACAGGTAAAGCTGTATGCAGTTTCCAGTTCAGGTCAAGTCCGCCAAGGATACCCCTTATCATAAAATCAACTAATGTGAGTTGTCAATTACATCTGCAAAAGTCCTTAGTCATGTAAGAGAACATAATCATATTCATAGGTACTGTGCACATGGAGTGGGTGGAACAACAGAGAGTGAGACTCATTAGGATTGAGCTTAGAAATCTGCCAACTAAAGCTGAGTAGATGGCAAAATATTGTTACCTAATAAGAACACCAGGAAGTTCTGGAAAAGTTCCACTTGAAGCACAGTTGCACAGGAATTGCCTAAAGGGAGATTGGAGCAGGAGACACAACAAATTCATCATACTTTTGCAGAAGCCTACTCCAAATAATAGGCAGCAGGAATGTACCATGGGGAACAGATAAGGGAATGAGAGATTCCCCTTCTCTGTGGCAAGCATGCAGAGTTTGAGAGAAGTTGAGAATAAATTAGGAATACTGATAGAAAAAAATCTCAAATCCCATGTCTGAAAACAGTCATAAGGTCACAACTTATACCACTGGAGGAATCAGATGTGATTCACTGACAATTGTTAGAGTAACAGTAAAACCTCAAGTCTGTTCAAGTACTAATTATTTTGGATAATTCTCCTGTAATAATAGCATGACAGAGAAGAGGTATATGAATTTATAGGTGTAAATTTTATTTAACTCAGTCTATATAGTTATTTTACACATAGCTTTTGAGGCATGACAGAAAAGATCAATGAATGCAAACAAATATATACAGACAAGATAACCATGCTATCAGATACAGATGTCCAGATACTAGAAATACAAAATAGAAACTTTTAAAAAAACAGATATAACATTTTAAGAGTCTAGTGAAAAAGGTGGACAATATTCATGAAAATATAAGAAGTATCAAGACACAAATGAAAATCACTATACAGTTATTTAGAAATACTAGTAACAATATACCAGAGATAAACAAGTCATTCTGTGGTCTTATCAGAACACTGAAATCATTAAAGAATCAGTAAAAGACTATCTTGACTTTATGAATGTCAATATCCTGGTTGTAGAATTTTATTATAGTTTTACAAGTTAACATTTGGCGAACATGGGAAAATGGTAGGTGGCATCTCTCTGTGTTACTAGTTACATCTGCATACAAATCTAAAGTTATCTAATAATTAAAACAAACATAAACCATTTAATTTAGCTTTTAAAAACACATTTATATTTTTCTCTGCTTAGCACTTGAGAGACATTTGTGAAGATAACAGTTCATAGACACAGGCTCATCAAAAGATAGAGATTTGATCCTAAGATTACAGAATAATTATCCTTACCTCCACCTTATCAACATAGTATAAAACTACCAGAATAATATTATTGGGTTGCACCTGTCAGAGCTGTAGAATACAAATGGTCTTTGAGAAGGAATATTTAAGGAAATTTAAAGTCTGTAGGTGAGACAAAACAAGAATATCAGGAGACAGTGATGTCTCTGGGACCAACAGCTAGGTAAAATACTATACATAGCACTACTCACAGGCACAGTAACATAGCTCATCATTTATAAATCCAATCTACTGCAGTATAGCTGTTGACCAAATTGATAAGGCACATCAAAAGGCAACAAAAATCACAGTCTGAAGAGATAGATAGTAACCAAATTCAGATATGACACAGATGTTCGAGTTAATAAGGAATTTTAAATATCTTTGGTTAAATTCTAAGGTTTATGTGATGGTTTCTTTTAAGTGTCAGTTTGACGGGTTAAAGGATACCCTGGTAGCTGGTCAAAAATTTCTGGCTGTAGTTGTAGGATGTTTTGAAAAAGACTAGCATTTGGATTTGTAGTCTGAGTAAAGAAAATCCACCCTCACCTATATAAGTGGGCATTGTTCAATCCATTCAGGATGAAGATATAAGAAAATGGCAGAGGATGGTTAAATTCATTTTTTACCCTAGTGATAGGATATCCATATTCTGCAGAGACTTTTGGGGCAAGAGATTACTCATGTGGATGCCTACATGGACCCTGGACCTCTGAAAAATGCCTTGACCATGCCCCTAGGGCATTTGCCTCCATCTTCACCCCAAGTTCTGGGTTCCCCATTCTCTTGGCTTATCTCCTTTAAGACTGGGATTATCCATACCCACAGCCCTTAGGAGTTAAGGTCATGGGATTTCGTTGAACACTCCTTCCCCTTAGGTGCCTGTTATTAGAATGGTAAAGCTCTAGGCTCCTTGTCCCTCTGCCACTTATCCCAGCTCCAAGTTTTTTAAAAAATAATACTATTAAAAATTCAATTTTTTAAGTGAATTCCTGACACAGGCATTGGAGTGACTCTGTTATTGGGCCTTAGACTCTCAGACTTCCATTGACAGCACAACTCCACCCCTTCCTGGTTCTCAGGGTTGTAGCCTAAGACTGAGAGTTACATCATTGGTTTCCTTAATTTTCAATTTTCCAGAGGCAGACTAATTATACCACTGATTTTCCTAGTTTTCCAGCTTTACAGGACTTGTGAAATTACAAACTTACAATAATGTAAGCCAATTCACATAATAAATGAACTCTTAGGTATGTATGTACATCTATATCTGTATCTATATCTACCGACTCCTACGTCTTTGTTTATGTCTATATCTAAATATATATCTATATATGCCTCCTGTTGATTCTGTGTCTATGGAGAAACTTTGCACTCTGCAATGGAAACAAAATACAATAAGGCAAGGACAGATGAGAATGTAAACAGATAAATGAAAAGGAAAACACAAAATTCATTCTTCATAGACAAGGGAAATGATGTAGTCAGAACATCGGAACTGCATAGAGAAAGACAAAACATGAAGGAAGAAATTAAAAGGTCAAATAAAATACTGTTTTAAAAGTCATCCACATATCTTAAAGATAACTTAGTTTTAGGTAGCAATGGTGTAGTAATTCATTGGGTAGTTATGGAGTATTGCCAAGTTAAATAAATCACAGTAAAGGAGTTAAGGAGTCCTCAAAATATGCCAAGTTAGTGTATTGACTATTTCAAGATGAAACCACTTGAACAACTATAACTTCAGAAAGGGTCAACTGTCCTATCTTTTTCCACAAGGAACAATCCAAGGAGCAAGCCCTAAAATGATCTTGGGAAGGAAATCCTTCTTATTTTTAAGGCACAAGAACAGCCTTGACCACCAGAGACTGGTAACTGAGTCTGAAATGAACCAGAATAAATAAAATTTGTAAAGTAACACCATCTTCCACTGGTTCCTACATCTCTTAGTGACATCCACAGAATCTACCACTTTGTCACATATGCCAATCTTCTCTCTCATTCTTTCATAAATTTAGAATCATTATCTAAAAATTTTAAAAGCATCATTCTCTTATCATGTCCTCAGGTTTCACTCTCTTGTGAAGATCACCAGGTACATATAAATTTAATAAAACTTATTTTTTTCTCATTACTCAGCTCTTGTATTCATTAATTTTCTAAATCCAGACAAAGATCACTCATAAGAACTAAGTAAGTGGAGGTGTGTATAGAAATAATCTCTCTCTTCCTCAACAGTTTTGACCTAAGGAATGACAGGGAGGAATTGAAAAGTCCCTTTCAAAAGATACCTGCCTTTACATAAAGTACTCTACTCTTAATTGAAAATGCATTTAAGTTAGTTTAAAGGATATATTGAAACTTTATGGAAACCAATTAAAAATTTTAAAAAGTACTACAGATATGCTAAATGCAAAAATATGATGACATCATATCAAAATACAATCAATATAAGGCAAAAGAAAGGAAAGAACTAAAGAAAAAAATAGTTAACAGAAAACAGTTTAAACCATGTTACATGTTAAATCAAATATATAAATAATCATCCTCCATACTGCATAATGTTTGTTGCAAACAGGAAATTTTAAGTTTTGTATTGTAATAACTCTGTACACTGACTATCCTTGGTTTGTGTTATTTGCTTATTTACTGTTTTAATGACTTGGCTGGACTCTTTCACTAAAGTCCCTTTCCTATGCCTTTTGAAAGCTAAAGGCACAATCTTGGCCATTTGCACAGTTTTCTTGGCTCTCACTTCCACCTCCATGGATGACTGTGATTTTATCTGAATTCTCTTTGAGTGCCTCTTTCCCAGATTCTTCTAAGTGTTCTGGATGGTTTGGCTTGATTGGTGTAAGACTCAGAGGTTAGCCTGCCCTAATTGGTAGCTGGTAGTTGATTGCTACATCTTGGGCATAAATTGCTGCACAATTTGATATGATTTAAAATAAAACCCTTTACATGGGTAGTTTTGATGTCAATCTTTGAAACACATTGTAGTCCCAGAAGGGTCCTTGTTAGATGTGTTGCACTTTTGTTCTGTGTGTTAAACTTTTTAGACTGTTACCATTTCACTTATTGCTATCACAGAGTGAGCAGCTTCCTTTTAATCCTCACTAACAATATCTTTGTGGTTTTGAGTTGAACTTACTAAAACTTAGCTCCAAATAAATTCATTTTCCTAAGGAAGAACTATATCACACTGTTCTAACGGATTTTCTTTCTTCCTGGGCCAAAGTCTTGTACTACTGGAGTACTTACCAGAGCTGGAGTGAGGACAGTGACCTGTTTCTCTCCAAGTGACATTTCTGCACTATTCATCAATCATTGGGTCATGCTGGTTGCCCTTGACTTCTCAGTTTGACTCTCTTGGCATGGAATTCCCATCCTAAAGCCAGATGGAATAAGAGATATCAAAATCCAGAGTCCTTGGCCTGCCATGCCTAAGGTAGAGCTTATGTGGAAGCCTCCTGCTAGAAGAGACCCCCATACATCTCAGCTGTATATTCCTAAAAGAAAGAAAATAAAGTCTTTTTCACATGAGGGTGGGAGAGATAAGAAATGCTGATCACTGGCTCCTCCCATAAGAATCATCCTTCCAGTCTGGAAAACCATAAGTAGTGGGGGCCTCATCTTGATCATATCTGCCTAGGTAATACACACTGAGGTAAGGACAATTTAAATCAAATGAGAGGCACACTTTAACACAGGAAAAATAGAAAATATTTTTACACATGGAAAAATATCAGTATGTCTGAAACTATGGTAACAAGAAAATGAGCTCAAATTGAGGTGTGGTAGTTCAGAGGAACTTGGTTGAACAAAATGTTTATGACTACATAAAACTTTACTTTTCTACCCAGAAATTTCTCAGTAATGGTCAAACTAAATGACTATTAGAGTAATAGGAGAATTGTAGTTTGCTAATTGCAGGTAGTAAATTGAGTAAAAGAGAGACTTTTGGCCACACTAAAATAGAAGTACAGAAAAAAATTTCTCATTTCACAATATTTTTCTAGTTTTTTTCCCCACATATATGTGTGTGGAGGGGTAAGGAAATATATTACCAGTCCTGTGTTTAGCAGAGAAAACTCCAGAAAGAGCAACAGTTGAATTTTGAATCAGCTGATCCAAATGGGAATAATATTGAGAATTAATTTTGTCAAGTGGACACTATGTAGATTTATATACTTTGTCATGTCTTGCCTCAGCTTTTGATGACAGAGATACATGGTTATTGCTACTGCCATTACCTGTCCATCCTACTTAGTGTCCTTCTTCAGAGAGAATTATTTCTCTATACTTGTTTGATAGTTAAATCCCTTATTTACTTTCTAATATGATATTCATTTAACTCACATATACAAATATTACATAGGGCAAAAGTATCTTATATTTAGATTTCAGCCTAGATTAAAAAAATTATAAAAAATACATTCAGAAAAATTTCATAATGATCCAATTTTAAGAGGATTTCCTCGATACAACTATGTACCTGAAAACAGTAAATACTTTCTGTGACATTCAGGCACAGAAAAAAGGTGAATTAACTTGTGGTACTTTGTGGTAACAAAAATGGACACAATTAGGCACCTTATATTTGCATTTTTATTATGTCTTTTTCACCTCAATATCATCTTGAAATAAATTAAGCATGTCTCACATGTGCAAGTGTTAAGAATTCTAATAAAGGTGATATAGGACATCTAGTTCCCTTTGTAAGTTGGAGTTGGTAAATGTAGACCTTCAGTTGTTATGGCAACCTTCAATTAATGAAAGTATCATCAAAGTCATCTCTATACAATAGTTAATAAGTTATTTCCATTAAATATGATGGAATGCTCTTTCTGAATTCAATGACATAGCTGAAGTTAAAAGACATATTAGATAAAATGAAAATAGATATATCCTCTATTGTTTAATGGAGAAAAATCTATCAAAAATTTCTCTTAAGATTAAATTTTTTGTAAAGACAGCTGCAGCTATGTTACTAATAAAATATTAATAGCTTCTATATAGTTCACCTTTCAAGTAGATTTATGAATTCTTATAGACTTTCCGTTAGGATAGGGGGAATAGAGATGATGATGGTGATGGTGATGATTGCTGAAAATTTAAACCAACATTACAAGTATTATTTGACAAATAAATAATAACACATAAGTTTATTTTTATCAATACGATGATTTCCAAACTTTCTCAACAATTTATTGATGTAAAAATTAAAAAGCCAAAGATTATATCAATTGATGTACTTTGAGAAACAAAAGGTGAATTTATAATAGCTACTATATAAAGGACAGCTGTTGCCTTATATTATTTCTAATCCTGTACACATGTAAGGTAAATTTTTATTAGTCCATTGTATAGACTAGAAAAATTAGATGCTAAGAGCTAAAATTCAAGTAAATTTTAAGAATCACAGAATGAGCCAAGCATGATGGCACATGCCTGTAATCCCAGCTACTCAAGCAATTGAGGCAATATTTCAAGTTTGAAGTCAGCCTGGGCAACTTAGTGAGTCTCTGTCTCAAAATAGAAAAAAGTTTGGAGATATAGCTCAGTGTTAGAGTGTTTGCCAAGCATGCATGTGCAAAGCACTGGGTTAATCCCCTGTGTTGAAAGGGAAAAATAATAACCATCATGTAATGAACATGTAGAAGAGTAAGGATTTGGGTCAAATCTGCTATGCCAAAACTGTCCTCTTTTCATCAGGTCATGCTCTCCCCTTAGATTTATTTTGTGTTTACAACCTAAAAATAATATTGTAACATTTACAGGTCTACAAACCATTTTCATAAAATTCAAGTGTCCTTATTTTAATAACTCACATTATGATAAAATGAATATCTGATTTTATTAGCTGTAAGTTGATTGTGCTTCAAGTTTAATGCTCAATTCCTAAAATCTCCTCAGAGCACAACCCTGGATATGTGAAAAGTAACTAGAGCATGATTGGTAAGGAAAATATTCTGTGATTCAGTGATCAGCAATGTGAACCCTGGGAAGGAAGCTAAAAGCTGCAACTTAGAATAATAAAATTGTTTAGTGACACAGATGTTAATAGAGTTTAAGATCAAAGTGTCTTAGATAAGTGAGCCCTTTTTATTTTCACTTTATGTGCCTGAGGAAACTAACCTAAAATAAAAGTGAGACAATCTGTTTTTGTGGCCATAGCCAGGAAGGCCGAATCTATTTCAATCTGTATGTATACTGTGAAAATATTGAACACTCAATAAATGTTCTTCATTTTAGCAGCAAGAGTGAATGCATTTGAAACAGAGATCTGAGTTGAAACTGTAGTTTCTCCAAACACAGTACTAGTTAAATTCCTTAAATAATAATAATATGAAAAATAATGTTAGTATTTAAAAATCATTCACTACATGCCAGACACACTGACTATGTATGCTTCACATGTATTTTCAGGAAGGAAAAAAAAATACCTCATAGAGTTAATCTCCTCAGCCTGTTTCCTACTGAAATGGAAGCATTGTACCTATCTCAGTTTTATGCTAAGTATTTGACAGAAGCTATGTAGATATGTTTAAGAGCATAGGAACATAATCAGATAACTCTGGATTTGAACTCCAATTTTTCTACTCTATACTGCTGTGAGGTTGGATAAAGTATTCCAAGTCTTGTTTATTGCACCTGTATATTGGGAAAAATTAATTATTGTTTCATATGATTGTTTAGAGATTTAAGTGCAGGCAACCATCTTAAAATATGGTGCCTGACATACAATGAGTACTCATTAAGTCTTAGATGTTATCATGAACATTTTTGTTAAAAACATGTGCAGCTCATCTGGCACATAGAAGTTGCTCACTAGGCAGTAAATGCCTTCATTCTTCATTCTTCATGCATGTTTTACTACTATAGACTATATGCCAACCAATTAACATGAATGAATGATTGGCATTGTGATATATTCAATTTTTCAACCATTTATTGCATGTCTTCTACATTCTCATCCTTTCCTTTAAAGAGCAATATTCATTGAGTTTTCTATATGTATTAAATTTTTAACCCACTCAAAGATTGCTTAATATAGACACTACTATTATCCTCACTGTTGTATGAAGAAACCAAGGCAAAAATACATTGAAAAAATTACCATAAATCAAACCAAACACTTTGTTCTAATATATTGAAGTATATAAGTAAGTAAAAGTAATATGCAAGGAATTATTGGTAAGAAAAATATTACATGACTTTTAGAAACTTACATTCTAGTGATAAATATGTATATATGAAAGTAGTGATCATACAATGCAATAATAAATTCTGTGTAAAAGTCATATAAGGAACAGATTGGTTCAGTCTTAATTTTTATTAAAATAACCTCAAGTTTAAAAAATATTAAAATAAAAGTTCAACTAAAAGTTTGCTTTAAATATATATAAAAGAAATTTATTTTGAATTTTCATGTTTTAATGTATTTTTAAATTTTTACTCTGTAGAAGCAAACATAATTTACTTAAAATATTCAGTATTGCCCTGAAACAATTTAATATTAATAATAGCATCTAACATTGCATGGATATTAACTGCAAGGATTATGTCAAGTGCTTCTCATTTATGAACAGATTTAATTGTCACAACAATCCTATGGGCCAGATACTTTTGCTTCCATTCTATAAATCAAAATTTTGAGGCAAAAAAAAAAAAAAATGTTAAGAAGCTGTCAGTAAAAAGTGATAGATTCTAGAGTTGAACCTCAGTCTGATTCAAGAGAAGGATCCCTTAATCATCATGTTTAACAATTGAGACCAATGCCCATAGACAAGAATATTATTCTGGAAAAATATAAAATATTTCAGACTAACTTAATAAAATGGAATATATTACATGAGCAAATTCAATGAAGTTATTTAAAGAAACTAGCAAGTAAAGAAGTGAATACACAATTCAAAATTATGTTCCCATGGTAACAATTTAAGACAACAAGTAATGTGTTGTCAACTACATGATATAGAAAGCAAATTATATAGTTTCCCTTTGAATGATTTATATGACTCTTCTCTTGTTTACAATATTTTGTTGAGAAAAAACACGTGCAAATGAGTGAAATGATAACATGAAGTGGAAAACTACATGGACTAGATAGGTTCTCCTATGAAAAATTATAGGAGGAGTTTTATTCAAATGTTTTGTTCAATGAACAATGTAATCACAACAGGTTTAATTTGATTTGGAAGTCAATGGAATTGTTATGAAAAACGAAGTTCTAGACATTCTTGGGTCCCAAGGTCCTGCACTATCTAAGGAACAAAATATTGATTGATGTTATAAATAAACAAGTTCCTCAAGAATCCAAGTTACTCCATATATTCTCCATAGTGCTCACTGCTGTATGGAAATTATTGGAAGGTGTAGAATGGCAGAGATAATCAGGATGGTGAATTGGAAGCATTATCTTAGTTTGCAGATGACTACTATGTCTTATTCCTAAATTTGTTTCTTTCTTCTTTTGTTTAACAAGAAGGCTGATGTTCACTAGATTAAACATAATTATTTATTTATATATATATTCATTTATTTATTTTAATTAGGTACATATGACAGCAGAATGCATTTTGATTCATTGTACACAAATTGAGCACAACTTTTCATTTCTCTGGTATACACCACGTAGAGTTGTACCATATGTACAGCCATACATCTACCTAGGGTAATAATGTCCATTTCATTCCACCATATTTCCTGCCCCAATGCCCCCTTGCCCCTCCCTCCCCTTTGCCCAATCCAATTTCTCCACTTTTCCTACACCCTCATTACGGATCACCATCCACTTATCAGAGAGAACATTCAGCCTTTGGTTTTCTGGGATTGGCTTACTTTGCTTAGCATAATATTCTCCAACTCCATCCATTTACCTGCAAATGCCATGATTTTATTCTCTTTTAATGCTGAGTAATATTCCATCATGTATATATACCACAGTTTATCCATTCATCTATTCAAAGGTGCCTAGGTGGTTCCACAGTTTAGCTATTGTGAATTGAGCTGCCATAAATACTGTTGTGGCCGCATCACTATAGAATGCTGATTTTACATCCTTTGGATAAAGACGGAGGAGTGCAATAGCTGGGTCAAATTGTGGCTCCATTTTGTAAAGAATCTCCATACTGCTTTCCAGAGTGATTGCACCAATTTGCTTTGCCACCAGCAATGTATGAGTGTGCCTTTTCCCCCACATCCTCATCAACACTTATTACTGCTTGTATTCTTGATAGTTGCCTTTCTGACAAGAGTGAGATGAAATCTTAGTTTTGATTTTTATTTCTCTAATGACCAGAGAAGTTGAACCTTTTTTCATATATTTGTTGATCAATTATATATCTTCTGAGAAGTGTCTGTTCAGTTCCTTAGTCCATTTATTGATTGGGTTATTTTATTTTGGGGGGTTTTTGAGTTCTTTATATATCCTGGAGATTAGTGCTCTATCAGATGTGTGTATAGTAAAGATGTTTTTCCACTCTGTAGACTTTCTTCACATTATTGATTGTTTCTGTTGCTGAGAAGAAGCTTTTTAGTTTGAATCCATCCCATTTATTAATTCTTGATTTTATTTCTTGCACTATAGGAGTCTGGTTAAGGAAGTCAGGACCTACTGCGACACAATGAAGATTTGTGCCTACTTTTTCTTCTATTAGGCACAGGGTCTCTGGTGTAATTCCTAGGTCCTTGATCCACTTTGAGTTGAGTTTTGTGCATAGTGATAGATAGGGGCTTAATTTCGTTTTGCTACATACATATTCCCATTTTTCCCAGCACAATTTGTTGAAGAGTTGATCTTTTTACCAATGTATGTTTTTTGCACCTTTGTCTAGTATGAGATAATTGTATTTATGTGGGTTCATCTCTGTGTCTTCTATTCTGTATCATTGATCTACCTGTCCATTTGGGTGCCAATACCATGCTGTTTTTGCTACTATTGCTTTGTAGTATAGGATTAAACATAATTATAAGGGCTAATGCTCAAAATCCCAAAAATATCTAAAATTAACTTTAGTAACAATAAAAGTTATCCACCAATCAAAATTTGCCTCCAATAAGAGCATAAGTTTAAAAAGAAAAATATGCTTTTGCACAAGAGAACTTTATACTTCAAAATTTATATCAGACCACTATCTAAATTCTGAAAAAAAGACAATAAAATTTCAGTAAGTGTAGAAAAATCAAATATTAACTATAACTTAAAAATTAGAGATGCTAAGAGATTGAATCAGGAGTATAGAAAGAGGTACAAAATATAGGGGAGGTAGAAAACTGATAATAGGACATCACACTTATTATCCTTAAGCATAAAGAGACATTAATCAGAAATAAATTTTTTTTTTTTTTTGGTACTGGGGATTGAACTCAAGGGCACTCAACCACTGAGCCACATCCCCAGCCCTATTTTGTGTTTTATGTAGAGACAGGGTCTCACTGAGTTGCTTGCTTAGCGCCTCGCCATGATTCTTCCTGTCTCAGCCTCCCTAAGTGCTGGGATTACAGGCTTGAGCCACCGCACCCAGCTGAGAAATAAAATATTTTGAAGAAAATATTTTGAAACAATTTATTCACCTTCAAAGAGTAGTATACCCAACAGAAAGCTATAAATGAAAAAGAATGTAAACATAATATAAAAAATTGTTAGAAATTTCATTAGAAGCCGGGCACAGTGGCGCAAACCTGAAATCTCAGCACTTAGGGAAGCTGAGACAGGAAGAATCACGAGTTCAAAGTCAGCTTCAGCAATGGCGAGGCGCTAAGCAACTCAGTGAGACCTTGTCTCTACATAAAACACAAAATAGGGCTGGGGATGTGGCTCAGTGGTCAAGTAAGTGCCCCTGAATTCAATCTCCACTACCAAAAAAAAAAGAAAGAAAGAAATTTCATTAAAAAGTTTTCTGTAAAGCTCTCAGATAAATAGAATCACACAAACAGGCTTTAAAACAATCATAACACCTTATTTGCAAAAATTCTAATAATCATAGTAGTAAGTGCAATACAATCATAGTACAATTAGTACCATTAATAAGTTGAGGTAATGATAGAACCTAATATTAATCTCTATTTTTCTCTTAGGAAAGAGTTGATATATAATTTTTAAATATTTCTAATCTATAGTACCTGAGATAAATTATACTTTCAGTGTTCTCTATGTTAATCTTTCTTTTCCCACAAAGTTTATCACCCTTGAAATGGTTTAGAGATCAAAGTTTTCTTTAGTCTTTATCTATATTCTAAAAACATTAGTCTCAATACCCTATAGAATTAAAGATGAATGTTCCTATTGTGAACTTATATTTTTCTGTTAGTCAATATTCATTAGTACTGTGGAAGGTAAAAGAAAAAAATAAAGACATTCTAACAATGAGGCATAAGCATAAGAAAATGCCTTCCCTAGGAATTATATTGCCCATCTCACTAGAATGTATGGTTGGAATGGGGGGAAATTAAGGAGCATGAAATAGTGGAAAAGAAAAACATTTGCTAAATGAATACATTTATGTGTTTATTTCTTTATACAAAAACTCTGAAAGAATAAAAAAATGTAATGCAGTTCAAAAATATTCATATTGCTGAAAAAATAATCACAATGCTCAAAACACTGGTTTGTGCAAAAGTATGAAACATATTGGTACATTTGAGGCTTTTGTCGTGTTGTTACCAGAATACAAATAAATAGTCTCCCTCCTTAGAGAATTGACAGAAGAGTATAGTAAAAATATGTATATTACCCTTCCAAAACTAAAAAGCAATACCAATTTTGTTGGTGTTATGATATAAGCCTAAGTAACCTGATGTAATCTGATTAGGACTAGATGGTTTCTACTTTTGTTTAGGATCAAATTTGAGAACAAGAATTATAGAGGATTTTCAACAGATACAGGAGGCTGGAATGACTTTCCTTCCAGTTCCTTACTCCTTGATCATGGAGGTAAACCTTACGCTAAGGAGATAGCTCCTGAGTTACATGAGATCCCTAGCACCAGCACAGAGGAGGCCATAAAGAACCCTCACAGCCTTTTGTACCAGTGGCTAAGGAGGATGTCACCTCAGTAATCCAGGTCGATCTCATACCAAAGAGAAAAACCTTTGCTTCATTCTGGTTATCCACTGCGTTGCGCCACTTATTCCTGTGTCATTAGGCCCAAAGCAGGCATGGCCATGACCCACAACGGTTAACCTTAAGTGAGGAGAGAAGCATTACAACTTTACTGATGGGTAATTAGGACTTCAGAGAGTTACTGATAGTTAACTTGAAACTTGAAAGTGTGCTACAGTTGAGACTTTAGACTCTCAAGTGCTACAGTTTCCTGTTCCCCATAAATAAGACAAGAAGTCTGTAGGAGAAAGTTTTGTAAGAAAGGCCCTTCATATAGGAAGAAAAACACAAGCAAGTTTTTCCAAGAGATGTAGTATTTCTATTTCACAGAAATTATTCTACTTCATTGGCTTGTAAAAGCTACAAAAGTAACCGTCTGAGACCCTCCTAAGTAAACCTGCTGGGGTTCTTACAACCCACATAACTGGGAGAACACTGTAGGATTGTGACCCCCAGGGCCTTCTTATTCTTACCCTGCCTGCAGCAAGTCATCACTGTTAGCATTCAGATATTCCTAGCAGTTTATGGACTGAGCAGTTTCTCATTCAATTTGGTAGCTCAGAGCTATGACCATCCAGATTTGACTGTGTCTCTAGATTTCTAAGTGGTGGTTTGCCCTGATCTGATGGGTTGAAGGAAAGTCATTGATTTTACTTTCTTCAGCTTTTCTTTTGAAAAGGATATGATTTACAGCTTCCAAATTTTATGTGATATCTATAATCAGAAGTGACTCTTTTTTTCTTTTTTGAATATACAAAGATACCACCAAATAGATTATGTTAGATTATGGTTATGATTGAACAATCCTGAATATCCAAAAAAAATTGCTGGTTTAATTGGGTGAATGTATGTCATGTAAATTATATCTTATTAAATGTGTTTTTAAAATAGGTCTATTCAGAACATGTCCATGACATAACTAGTTGCATGTGATTTCATTAATGATTCTGAACACCAAGCTGAAGAGTAATGAATCAAATTGTGTCTACTGTTTATCAAACTTGGCTTAGGGAAATCAATCTTTTCTAGACTTCATATTTTAGAATTTGTTCACTTTGAAATTGCATTAGGTACCTCTCCCATGATTCTTTAGGTATTATTTTTATTTTATTTTCTAAACATATTTTCAAATTTTTAGAGATATAATACAATGTTTATTTAATATCTAATTTGAAGCTATTATATATTCATTTGAGAGGAAAATACATGTTAATTTTTTAAAACAATGTGAAAATATAATATTTTCTAGATTTTTTTACTGTTTGGAGTTATCTTTTACTTAACTTTAGTTCTTACACAGGAAGCATAAAGAAACATATCAAATTGAAAAGTTTTCAAAGTATTATAAACACTCAATGTAGGTTATAGTGTCATCACTACCCTTGGTGCATGTATGAAGACACAATTGGTGTGACTTTATCTGGTTTGCAACCAGAGAAATGGAAAAACTGAGCTCTATATACGTGCTATGACTTGAAATGCAATTAAATAAACTAATTAAAAAAAGAAAAATAATAATAAGGACACATGTTCTGCAGAGTACTCACTGAAACTAAGAACATAAAAATATCATTGACAAAACATTTGATTTTAATCACAGTTAATTGAGAAGTGGCCCAAAGACAGAGTTCTTAATCCTATGGTATAATATGTATGGCACTCTTCTATGATTTATTTTATTTCTTCCCACTTATTGTTTTCATAGTGTCATTTAACTCAGAACCACACATTCTAGATTCCTAAAATGAATTCCTCTCAGTTTCTGTCTAGAACTCTGATGACATTCTTTTATTTGCTTCTTCAGCCCATTGCCATTTCTTCACTAATTAAAGAAAAAAAATTATTTTCTCCTTGAGATCCATGGATCCAGAATATCCATTGATGTTAAATCCTTTTTAAAAAGTTTTTTCAATAAAAACAGCAAGAATTTATTTTAAATACTTTTCAAAGTGCATTAAGCAACATTTATTTTTAATTTTTTAAAGTGCTTAGCATAAAATTCTGAGGACATTTATCCTGGTGAAAGTTCTATTTTTTAAATCACATGCTAATATATTCAACTTTATAATGGAACACTTTCACTATAATTTATTGTATTAGCCTGGTTGGTTCATCTTTACATAAAATTCTATATAATGGGTAGCTTACAAAGTAAAAATTTGTTACAGATTGGAAGTCTAGGATGCTCAATATCAAGATGCCAGCACATAATATTGCATTCCGACATAAGTCTCTTGCCTGGTTTAAGAAACTGCTTTCTCGGTGTATTCAAGGGGCCTCTTTCTGCGGGGCTGAAAGGCTATCTCTCATTTTATCCTATCATTTTCAGTACAAAATTATTATCTTAGTAGTTTCTGAGTGATTTTTCTAAGAGTACTTCATGTGTTCTTCCTGGGAACATTCTAAAGTGATATTCATTTTCACTTTCATTATATAAATTTCAAATATGCTCTGCAACTTCAAGTTTTACTTGGGTCAACAATATAATTAAAAATGTCAAAGATCTAAAACAATGTAAGTTAAATACTGGATTTTGAAATGAACTTTATTATTATATCTTGATGCTAACAGTTTACATATGTAAATTTCAAATGTTTTAATGATAGTAATAGATATGATATTGAATTATTCACAATTTTTCTCTAAATTTTTACAACTTTAAATATAATCTGAAATTTTAGCACAAGGTCTTATTAAAAGAGATTTATTGCTAGTATAAAGAAGTAAAAATAAAATAGAAATAAAAGCAAGCAATAAAAAGAACATAGTAGAGAAATAGTGGAAAACAAGGAGCATCAAAATTTGGGGATAAACACATCTCAAATACAAAATACATTCTGCTCTCATGTATAACTAATTAGAACATATAAAAATATTGAGGATAAATAAATCTCAAGTACTCCTAAGATAATAACTCTGACTTTTACCAATTATAATTAGCAAACATTATTTTTCACTGAAGAGTAACTATATTGCTTAGATAGTTAGATATTAAATACTTGCAATTGAAATATTTACAATCTATATTTGAGATTGGAATTATTGAGATTATTTTCCTTAACTAAATTTGTAACTTCAATTAGAAAATTATTATTTTTTTTTGGTACCAAGGATTTAACTCAGGAGTACTCAACCACTGAGTCACATCCCAAGCCCTATTTTGTGTTTTGTTTAGAGACAGGGTCTCACTGAGTTGCTTAAACCTTGCCATTTCTGAGGTTGGCTTTGAACTCCTGATTCTCCTGTCTCAGCCTCCCAAAGTGCACCCGGCTAGAAAATTACCATTTTTAAGTGTGTTAAATCTTGAGTTCAAATATTTTTAAGGAGTTAATTAATGTTACCTAAGATAATGACAGCTGTTTACTTTTTTTTCCATTTAATTTTATCAAAATAATTTAGGTTAATACAATTTATTCTTTTAATTTTACTTTGCTGTTGAAGGTGCAACTATGCCCTTTATGGCAACATATCAAAATAAATACTTTGAAGTTAAAAGCAACATAGTTTTTATGTGAACTAATGTTTGAAAAGGTTTTTCACACATTTTGATTTGTAATGTTCTTGACTTGCTTTTATTATTTTATTTTTTTCCTAATTTGGTTCATAAATACTTCAAGCAAAAATAAAATGATCTGTTTTGAATCAGAATATTCAAGAAACATCTTGTTTTCTTTAACCAAATTAAGGAAAGTTGCTTTAATTTACTCTAAGTCATATATCTACCAATATTCCTTTCATTTTCAAAGGGCATCACTTCTCTGTTCTGATCTTGAGGGGACAGGGGATAAAATGGGAAAAACTGACTTCATACTCCCGTGTTGTACTTCCTGTGTAATTATAGGAGTACAATAAAGTTTAGATTAAACTAGACCGTTATCACTGGATCTTAATATAAATTGCCGTCAGTCATCCCAGAATAAAAGCAAAATATAAGGAGCAAAACTATTTCACATGGGGAAAATTATTTAAAGGGTTAATTCTCATAACTCTCCATATAAAAAGGAGGCAGAAATCTTCCAATGAAAAGAATAGAGTTTTAAAATAGATAATTATTTAAAATTTAAAAATTCCAGCTAGCTATTTTGTGGATATCACCATATGAATTCAAAGTTTATATGGAAAGGTAAAAGATCTAGATTGAAAAACATGGTAATGAGGAAAAACAAAGAGGACTAACACTATCTGATATTCAATATCTAAAAATGTCATTCTATATTGACAAAGCTTGGAGTGGTATAAGAATAGGTGCATACAATAGAGTCAATTAAAGAAAAAGGGGTAATTGTGATTACTTGATCCTTGGCAGAGGTGCAAAGGCTCTTCAGAGGAGAAAGAATAATTTTTCAATAAATGATGTTTAAACAATTCATATTCAAAAAAGAAAATGACCTTAAAAATAACCCATAACTTACCACTTCACACAGAATAAGTTAACTCAAAATAAATAATAGATATTTCTTTTTATGAAATGAAGAGTGAAAAACAGTGAAAAATACAGAGTGAAAAAAAAATACCTTATACTCCTCCTCCAATCCTCCTTCTGGGTATATATCTAATTGAAATACAATCAGAATCTTGACAAAAAGTATTTACACTCCTATCTTCATTGCTGTGTTATTCACAATAGCCAAAATAGAAGAAAACCTAATACAAAATAAGTAAAGTAATATCTAGTCATATAATGCAATGTGCACAAGAATAAGCATAAATCCATAAGTACATGGTTGAATAAATAAATTAATGGAGGAGAGTAAAGTTATTGAATAAGATAGGATAGATAATAAAATGGTCAGACAGGGTAATGGGCCTCAATTAAGGCTCTTTTAAAATGTAAAGGCCACTCCACAAAAAATAATCAGAAATATTCCC
This sequence comes from Geosciurus inauris, assembly GCA_004024805.1. Taxonomy (NCBI): domain Eukaryota; kingdom Metazoa; phylum Chordata; class Mammalia; order Rodentia; family Sciuridae; genus Geosciurus; species Geosciurus inauris. The sequence goes on along the minus strand of PVHX01010623.1, from coordinate 4,312 downwards.
TCCAAATATTCCCTCCAACATTCTCTCCAGATTCTGGTGAGGAGGAAAAAGAGAGGAGAGACACACACACAATTCCAATAGCTTGGAATGTTTCCAATGCCTGATTAGCATAGATATAGTCAAGCCCCTACACAGTAGCTCTATAAACAAGCTCCTAGACCAGTAAACTTACGTGGCAACCACTATCAGGACCCCTCTCACCTAGCAGGAGCTCTATCTCTTTTCTGCTCACTTGAATAAATGCCACTCTTTTATGCTCACTCTTCCTTATCCATGAATTTTATTCTTTGAATTCATGAGACAAGAACCAGGAAAGAAGGCACTGGAAAGCAGCTGGGGTCTACTGCAACATTACAGCAGCAGCAGAGGCTAAAAACCTGGTTTCAATATCTCCCATTTAGAACAATTCCAAATAATTAATGTAGATCCTATGGAAATAAAATTAGTCATTCATTAACTGTGGGATGTACATTATAACATCCTTCCAAACAAAAATGTATGGAAAGGGTTTGTGTATATGTCATGTTTACAATGTGTACTCTTCCTGCAATATATATTAAACTTTATCTCTGTGGTAATCCTGTTCAAAACTGTTCACCTAATACTAATCATAAAAAAAATCATACAAAATTCAAGTGAGCAACATTCTACAAAATATTCTGTTACAATTTCCCAAAACTGTTAAGGTAATCAAAAATAAATAAGACAGGAAAAAGTCACATTTAAGATAATTCTGATACATGATTATTCATTGTAATGGAATATACTAAAGGAGATGCCAGTACATAAAACATATTTAATAAAAACTGAGGAACTCTGAAAATGTGTAGACTGTAGTGAAAAATAATATAGCATTAGCTCATTAGTCAAGACAAATGCTTACAATAGGGAAAATTTGGGTGAGAGGCATATGGGAATTATGGATGATATAATTTTCCTGAAAATCTGAAACTATTCTAAAAATAATTCTAAAAATAATATAATAATATTAAATATATAAATAACATAATAAATATTCTAAAAATAATTTATTAAAAACTAATGTAATAGTCTTTTGGGTATAGATCAAGGAGTGGGATAGCTGGGTCAAATGGTGGTTCCATTCCAAGTTTTCTAAGGAATCTCCATACTGCTTTCCAGATTGGTTGTACCAATTGCAGTCCCACCACCAATGTATGAACATGCCTTTCCCCCACAACCTCGCCAACACTTATTGTTGTTTGTATTTTTCATAATTGCCATTCTGACTGGCGTGAGATGAAATCTTAGAGTAGTTTTGATTTGCATTTCTCTAATTGCTAGAGAGGTTGAACATTTTTTCATATGTGTGATTCTACATCACATACAACCAGAGAAATGAAAAGTTGTGCTCCATCTGTGTACAATGAATCAAAATGCATTCTGCTATCATGTATACCTAAGTAGAATAAATAAATAAATAAATAAAACTAATATAATAAATGCATAAAATGAAAAAGCAGGAAATTATAACTGATCTAACATAAAGATATGAAATTTAATGTAGCCCCTGCTGCACTCTATAATTTTTCATATTAGATTCAATACCACAAATCTCTCACTCTAAAACTGAAAACCAGTAAAAATTCCACAGATATTTTGTGAGTCTATGAGAACACACAAAGATAAAACATCATATATTGTCCTTCAGCAGAAGTCATTATGCTCAGGGAGTGATCAATGAGTAAACCCCAAGGTGACACAGATTCATTTAAAGTGGCAACACAGCTACGGCTGAAAGTCAATCACTACTCAAAAGCAGCAACATGCCATCAATTGCATCTGAATTGAAAACAATGGTCCACTCACAAAAAGCAGTATTTTCTCTAAGAAATTAGTGACTTTAGAAATCTTAATACTTCATAATATGTCTATTTAAACATATATTTCTTGAAACTCTTTAGTTTTCCTTTTTCTTTTGCTTCCTGTGGTCAGTGTACTTGCAAGACAGGCACAAATAACCCAGTGAATGTATTTCCTAAGGTTCTGATGACAGGCTCATCAAAAGCGTGCTCTGTGGGTGTTAGAGCGGGTATAGAAGTGCTCTTGGATAAATATAAAGAGTTGTTACATAAATTTAACCAAATTTTCTATTTGATATCTTCATATTAACATTGATTAGAAGATAACATCAATGAGTACAGGATTTAGGGTTTGATATATCCAATTCAAATTTAGAAAGCCATCCAGGACCTTTAAATTGATTACTGATCAGTTATACAATTAAAGCCAATTTATATTTGCCTACAAATGTGCAAAAACAAATGATTCAAGTGAGAAATATCTGTAGCATGATATAGCTGATAGAAATTATACAGTGTTATTTATGAAGTATATATTATGATTTATTAAGGACATCCAATTTTTCTTTTTTTACATGTCCTTCCCACATATTTTTATGTTGTTTGTGATTTCTATAAACTACTTTTAATTCAAATCTCAAATAAAATTTATTGATTTTGTTTTATGAAGGCTACTGAAAAATTTTAGTATTTGTCTTTATGAAATTTTTTGAGTCTAATTATTCAGAAATTCAAACCTCCTTGTGACCACAAGAAAAATTTAGTTAATTTTAATTTCCATTGAATAAATTCACCAATAAATTCAGATTATTATTGACTGAAAGTATTTTCTTTGACTTTAAGATTTTACTTTAAGTTTTTGTCAGATGTTGCATTTTAATACACATCGCAAGATTAGCAAAATGATTTTTTGTCATATTTTTTTGTATTCAAATTTTTTGTTTTACAATTTGAAAAAGAAGAGAAGTTATTCATCTCTCTTCCTCCTTTATTCTTTTCTTTCTCTTTGACGTCTTCTTTGTATTCAGTTGTTTTTTGCAAACTGCCTCATTTTATTTTCTTGTTTAATTCTGTCCTTAGTACATGAAATAATGAATTTTTCTGAATAAAAACAATAGCATTAGCTGCAACCTAAGAGTCTGCTAGTGAATACATAGTTTACTTCAACAACCTCATCTATAGATATCTTATGTCTATTTTTATTTCATTCATTTGCCTGTCCTTTTTCTTTCATAATTTATGCTTCTCTGTCTTCTTTTGAAAATATTAATCACAATTCTAAATTTTTATTTCAAAGTACTGCTGAAATTAATGCTTATGTTACATGTCTTTCATTATCTTATTTTTCTTGTTCAGGAATATTTTTCTCACTACAGATAAGTTTGATATTTGCCAATTATCACTTTGTCCAATTAAGTGTCCATAATTTTGGATATTGAAAACTTCTTTAGGTATGCAATACTATTTTTTGTATGCTTCTTAAAAGCATGTTTTCCTAGTATTCTTCTCAACAGTTTTATATTTTCTCCAAGCATTCACTTATTGGCTTTATATAGCCTATCTTAATATACTGCTCTGTAGAAAATCTAAATACTATCATGAAGCCCTAAGATGATACTGCCAATAATAACCTTTATTTATGAACAATACAATTCTAAAAATTATTTTTGAGAGCCAATTCCATTTCAATTTTTAAAAATTATTTTCTAAAACTTCATTGACTCAAAAAATACATCATCATGATAAGAAGTGGTAGATGAGCAATATTAGCAGGAAAATATTCTGGAAATCCTTGGATAATTTCAATTTCTTTACTTTTTTATCACTCTTTAAATAATTACAAATGATGTTTGATATACATTTTTCTTTCTTTTTTTCTTTCTTTTCTCTTTCTTTTGTTCTTTTTCTTTCTTTCTTTCTTTCTTAAGAAAGAAGGGAACATATGATCCAGTTAAGTATTTCCATTTATCAAATTATATACTCTTGTATTTTCAGGATAAAGAACATTGTCATGTGATGAAGATTTGAACTTTGGTACTAGGAGATATGTGTTAATTTCTAGATCAGGCTCAGATATGAGTGTTTTATATAGATAACTATAAACAATATGCCCACAAGCCCACATGAAGGTAGCAGACAGGTACAGGATAATCACAAACCCCCTCTAATGTAGAAAAGATATAAGACACTTCTTTAATTCCCCTGCTGGAAAAATACTGTGAAAACCACTCCACTGCAAGAACAGTCCTGATTCCACTCTTCACACTATTTTTCCATGATTCCTCTGGAAGAGTTCCTTTTTTCTATTAAATTTATCAAACTCAAGCTTAAGTAGACATTAGAAATATGTAGCCCTGAGTGGCTTACTTGGTTTTAGACCTTCTGTCAGAAAGAGCAGGGAGACCCAAAGTTCAGAGTCTCTAAGAGTCATAACCTTAACTAGCCTGTGGTGTCTTGGAAGTACAACTCTCAGGAAAACATAGAACAAATAG
>PVHX01010622.1:0-68971 GCA_004024805.1 Geosciurus inauris | reverse complement strand
GCCACTGCGCCCGGCTCAGAAAGTTCTTCTTGACTTCTTTTCAGTCAATACCAATCCACCATAGGCAGTAAATCATCGTTCTGATTTCTGTCATCATTCATTAGTTTTGCCCTTTTCAGAATTTTATATAAGTGGATGCAATGTGAGCTCTCTTCTGGCTTTTTAAATTCAATCTATTGTTTTTGAGAAGTATCTATATAAGTAGGTGTATTAGTAGTTAATTCTTTTATATTACTTCTTTGTATGACTATATCACAATTTGTTTATCCATTCTCCAACTGATTGACAGACCATTTTCAGATTTTTGTTATTATGCATAAAGCTGTTTATAATTCTTTTTTCTCTTTTTCTTTATTCAATGATATATTTTATTTATTTATTTATTTATTTATTCTACTTAGGTATATATGATAGAATGCATTTTGATTCATTGTACACAGATGAAGCAAAACTTTTCATTTCTCTGGTTATACATGATGTAGAATCACATCATATATGCAGTCATACATGAAGCTAGGGCTATGATGTCCATCTTATTCCACCATTTTTACTGTCCCCATGCCCCCTCCACCCTCCTTCCCCTTTGACCAAAGTTCCTCCATTCTTCCTGTGTCCCCTCCCCAATTATGGATCAGCATCCACTTATCAGAGAGAACGTTCAGCGTTTGGTTTTTGGGGATTGGCTTACTTTGCTTACCATGATATTCTCCAACTCCATCCATTTACCTGCAAATTCAATAATCTTATTCTCTTTTATTGCTGAGTAATATTCCATTGTGTATATATTTCATAGTGTATTTATATACATTGTGTATATATCCATTCATCTATTGAAGGGCATCTAGGTTGGTTCCACAGTTTAGCTATTGTGAATTGAGCTGCTATAAACATTGAAGTGGCTGTGTCACTATAGTATGCTGTTTTTAAGTCCTTTGGGTATAGACCAAGGAGTGGGATAGCTGGGTCAATGGAGATTAATATCCATACTGCTTTCCAGAGTTACAAGTTTACTAAGGAATCTCCATACTGCTTTCCAGATCAGTTGCACCAATTTGCAGTCCCACCAACAATGTATGAGAGTGCCTTTTCCCCCACAACCTCGTCAATACTTACTGTTGTTTGTATTCTTGATAATAGCCATTTTGACTGGCATGAGATGAAATCTTAGAGTAGTTTTGATTTGAATTTCTCCAATAGCTAGAGATGTTGAACATTTTTTATATGTCTATTGATTGATTGTATATTTTCTTCTGAGAAGTGTCTGTTCAGCTCCTTAGCCCATTTATTGATTGGGTTGTTTGTTTTTTGGTGTTGTTTTTTGAGTTCTTTATATATCTTGTAGATTAGTGCTCTATCAGATGTGCATGTGGCAAAAATTTGTTCCCAGAATGTACACTCTCTGTTCACTTTACTGATTGTTTCTTTTGCTGAGAAGAAACTTTTTAGTTTGAATCCATCCCATTTATTGATTCTTGATTTTACTTCTCGCACTATAAGAGTCTTGTTAAGGAAGTGAGGTCCTATTTGGGCCCACTTTTTCTTTTATTAGGCATAGAGTCTCTGCTAATTCCTAGGTCCTTGATCCACTTTGAGTTGAGTTTTGTGCATGATGAGAGATAGGGGTTTAGTTTCATTTTGCTGCACATGGATTTCCAGTTTTCCCAGCACCATTTGTTGAAGAGGCTATCTTTTCTCCAATGTATGTGTTTGGTGCCTTTGTCTAGTATGAGATAACTGTATTTAAGTGGATTAGTCTCTGTGTCTTCTATTTTGTACCATGTCTATTTTGGTGCCAGTACCATGCTATTTTTGTTACTATAGCTTTGTAGTATAGTTTAAGGTCTGGTATTGTGATGTTTCCTGCTTCACTCTTCTTACTGAGGATTGCTTTGGCTATTCTGGGTCTCTTATTCTTCCAAATGAATTTCACGAGTGCCTTTTCTATTTCTATAAGGAATTTGTTGGATTTTAATTGGAATTGCATTGAATCTATATAGCACTTTGGGTAGTATGGCCATTTTGACAATATTGATTCTGCCTATCCAAGAGCAAGGGAGATTTTTCCATCTTCTAAGGTCTTGTACAATTTGTTTCTTTAGTGTCCTATAGTTTGCATTGTGGAGGTCTTTCACCTCTTTTGTTAAATTGATTCCCAAGTATTTTATTTTATTTTTTGAGGCTCTTGTGAATGGGATAGTTTTCCTAATTTGTCTTTCAGAGGGTAAATCACTGATGTATTGAAATGCAATTGATGTATGGGTGTTGATTTTATATCCTGCTACTTTGCTGAATTTGTTTATTAATTCTAGAAGTTTTCTGGTGGAATATTTTGGATCCTCTAAGTATATTATTATGTCATCAGCAAATGATGATAGTTTGAGTTCTTCTTTTCCTATTTGTATCCCTTTAATTTCTTTCATCTGTCTAATTGCTATGGATAATGTTTCAAGGACTACGTTGAATAGCAGTGGTGAAAGAGGACATCCCTGTCTTTTTCCCATTTTTAGAGGGGATGCTTCCAATTTTTCTCCATTTAGGATGATGTTGGCCTTGGGTTTATCATAGATAGCTTTTACAAAGTTGAGGTATATTCCTACTATCCCTAGTTTTTCTAGTGTTTTGAACATAAAAGGGTGCTGTATTTTTCAAATGCTTTCTCTGTATCAATTCATAAAATCATATGATTCTTATTTTTAAGTCTATTGATGTGATGGATTACCTTAATTGATTTCCCTATGTTGAACCAACCTTGCATCCCTGGAATGAACCCCACTTGATCCTGATGCAGTATCTTTTTAATATGTTTTTGTGTGCAATTTGCCAAAACTTTATTGAGAATTTTTGCATCTATGCTCATCAGGGATATTACTCTGAAATTTTCTTTCTTTGATGTGTCTCTGGTTTTGGTATCAGGGTGATTCTCACCTCATAGAATGAGTTTGTAAGGGTTCCCTCCTTTTCTATTTTCATGAAATAGTTTGAGGAGTATTGGTATTAACTTTTCTTTGTAGGTCTTGTTCTTATAAAAGTCTAAGTAAGGCCATGCATTTTCTTTTCTCTTGGGAAAACACCTAGAAGTAGAGTCCTGGGGTTAAAGATAGGTTAGAGTATTTTTAAACTTGAAACAAAGAAACAAACTGCTGAACAGGTTTTCCACAATGGTCATAACATTTTGTAACCTTACCAACAATGTGTAACAGTCCTAGGGTTCCTGGTCCTTGCCAAAATTTTATTCACACTTAATAGCTAGTAATAACTGGTAAGGTTTAGTACCTTCGTATGCTTATTGACCATTTTACACAATCTATTGTGTAGTGTCTGTTCAAGTCTTTACTCTTTTTTTACTTGGATTGTTTGAACACAAGTTGTGTGTGAGAGAGAGTGTATGTGTGTGTGTGTGTGTGTGTGTGTGCACGTGTGTCTGAAAGAGGAAGAAAGAAGGAGGGAGGGAATATTTTCTCTGTGGTTTATTGTTGTATTTCATTAATGTCTTTTGCTGAGAAATTTTAAATTTTATGAAGACTGGTATATTATACTTTTCTTTTATACTTTGTATGTTGTGATTTCTCTCTAGATCTTTTATGATCTTTTCTGCTCCTCCAGGTCATAAAAATATTCCTGTATATTGTCTTCTATAAACTGTCCCTTATAATCTTCCTTTATGTAGATCTATGATTCATATAAAATTACTTTTAATGTGATATGGGGTAGGGGTTGGGTTCATTTTATTCCATGTGGTACTATATGTTGAAATGATTTTCCCTTCTCACTGTTTCACTTTGATTCCTTTAAAAAATCAAATGACTGTATGAGTGGGTCTCTTTGTGGTATTTCTATTTTGTTTTGTCTATATGTCTACCTTTTTGCTAATAACATGCTCTTTATTACTTACTATAGCTTTGTAGTTAAGTCTAGAGGTCAGAATTTTAATCATTAATCTTTTTCAAGATTATTTTGTCTGATCTAGCTCTTTTGTGTAGATTTGTCTAATGTAGGTCTTTGGGTAAACAATTTTAGAATAAATTTGTCAATTTATAGATTTTTTTCTTCTTCCCAGGACTGGGGATTGAACCCAGGGCTTTGTTCCTACTAGGCAAACACATCTACCACTCAGTTACATCCAAAGCCCATACATGTCAATTTCTACAGAAAAGCCTGTTGCCACTTCTTGGCATTATGTTGAATCTCTGGGTTAATTTAGAGAACTGATATCTGTTTTCAATAGATATTATTATTCATCTAGTGACAATGGGTTGAACTTCATGAATAAAATCATTAACATGTTGTTATCAATTAGTGTGCTCACTGTTAAACTAAAAAATAATTGAAGGGAAATGAAAAGCCCTGCTCTGTGGAAAGTCTTTAGCTCCAAGACATTGTTTCCTTGATCTTGTCCTTCAATCCTTTAATCTTTTTAGACATTACACATGATTATTTCTTAAATATATTCTCTTCTAAAAGCAGAACATTTTCCTCCCCAAACATCTCAATATATCAAAAAATATGACACAATTAGATTGATTTTTTGTTTTCTTAGAAGGTCTCAAGCTTGATTAGTACTAACTGAGGGAAAGCAAATCTCTAAGATCAAGTGCTCATGAGCCACTTTTCTCTTTAGGCATGTGGGAGGGTATGCCACTGATGACAAGGCACAGAAGGAGTATTTGTAGAGTTAAGAAATTAGCAGCTATGTTCCCCTCTGGGTAGTCAGAGGCTGGTGACACAATTCTTGCATGGAAACAATATAATGCTCAAACTAAGAAAAATTGTAAAAAAGAATAAAGACTAGAACTTATGCTGAACAAGCACTCCAATGAATAGGAACAAGTTTTAAACTTCACTCATGCAGTGCCGGTGGGACTGCAAATTGGTACAACCAATCTGGAAAGCAGTATGGAGATTCCTTAGAAAACTTGGAATGGAACCACCATTTGACCCAACTATCCCACTCCTGGGTCTATACCCAGAAGACTTAAAAGCAGCATACTACACTGATGCAGCCACTTCAATGTTTATAGCAGCTTAATTCACAATAGCTAAACTGTGGAACCAACCTAGATGCCCTTCAATAGATGAATGGATAAAGAAACTGTGGTATATATACACAATAGAATATTACTCAGCAATAAAAGAGAATAAAATTATTGGATTTGCAGGTAAATGGATGGAGTTGGAGAATATCATGCTAAATGAAGTAAGCCAATCTCAGAAAACCAAACACCGAATGTTCTCTTTGATAAGTGGATGCTGATCCATAATGTGGGGGAGGACATGGGAAGAATGGAGGAAATTTGGTCACAGGGGTGGGAAGGGGGATGGGGCAGGGGGACAGTAAAGATGGTGGAATATGATGGACACCATAGCCTTAGCTTTATGTATGACTGCATGTATGTCGTGATTCTACATCACTATAACCAGAAAAATGAAAAGTTGTGCTTCATCTGTGTACAATGAATCAAAATGCACTCTGCTATCATGTAAACCTAAATAGAATAAATAACTAAATTTTTTTTAAAAGTTTTAAAGTCCAGCAGTAAAGATTCAGTCTAGAATCCGCAATGCTTAGATTTCACTGGCTAGATTAAAAATAAGTATGGGCAGTATACTGGCCACTTTTAAACTGCTCAATATACAAATATCTCTGAGATGAGATGCTCATTTTCCTACTAATGCAAAAGTAATGAATGTTGTTATTCAAAGAGTAATATAAGACATTTACCTATGTGTTATTAACAAAACCTAGTCCTTTTTACAGCTTAATAGCATGTTTGCCATTTATCTATCTATCTATCTATCTGTCTATCTATCTATCTATCTATCTATTTATTCATTCATTCATTCATTCATTCAATGCTAGGAAGGATCTGTCCAGTTATAAGTTATTTTTTTGATCTTAGAGAGCTTTTCACTTTTCCCTGTGAGGTTGTTTAATTTGGAGTATGCTGTATAACTATTTCTATATTATCTTTTTTTCTTTTACTTCCTATACTGTCACAGAAAGTGATACCTTTTCTTTGATTGTTAAATCCTAATGTTATAAATCTTATAATTATGTCCTAGATTTATGTTATTGAATGTATTTCCTTGCTCAATTAAAAATGATTTGTTTTCTGAAATGTCTGTACTCCTATACCCAGGGTATCATTCTTGTATGGTTTTATTAGCTATTGTTTGTAAATATTTTTAAATGCCATCCAAAGTAAACAAAATACTGTTTACCTATTTCCACAGCTAGAAAGTGGTGATAAACTCAATGACAAAAATATATTATACAGATGAGGGAAAAGTTAATTATTTTCCATTTTGCCTGCTAATCATGTTCAAGATTTACTTGACTAGTCTGCATTAATGTCTCAAAGGGGGACAGTATGAATTTTGTGAGAGAAGTATATTTTCAGGATATGACCTCTCCTGAATACCCACTTATAATGTCCTTTGGTGGTGATAGAGCTTAGCTATGCACATCAAGGGAAAACTCAATTCTTCAGGGTATCATTCAGGGTAGCTCATTGCAGTATCCTTAATGCTTGCTGGCAGACCTATCTATTTGTAGAATGTGGTTGTTATTCTGTACTGGAGATTGCTGGAGTGTATTTATGCAGTTTCCCCAGTCTTGTGTCCAGCTATGAAGAGGATCCTTGTTAAGCCTCCAGAGCCCATTTGTTGGGAAAGAGGGAATTTGAATAAATTCTCTGCAGCTAGCAATAGAAAGAAGATGCTTAAGCTCCGTTTTCAGAAATGGAATTGTATTCACAAAGAAGGATTTATAAAAGACAACTATTTCTACTGGTAGGAAGAATTCTAAGAAAAGCAAAGGAATTATTGGGGATTAAAGGAAAACTAGTATGTTACAGAATTGAAAATAATGTTGATGGAGAGGAGCTGATTTTTATACTTTCAAAATTCCACCCTGCCATGGTTATTACTTTTGCTTGAAACTTGGAGGGGACATGATTAATGTGTATTATTGACATTCTTTTTCATAGAATACTGACGAAGAATCAGCAACATAAAAATTTCTGATTTAATCTACATGCATGTAGAATTGAACATTTGGGAATTGTTCTGATTATAAAAACATTAAATAAAGTTAATGCATTTAGCAAAGTAAAATATTACAAAGTCATTAAAGAAATGAATTACCTTTATGAATCAAAAGTTTTAGGATTCAGAACCATTTTTTTAAGAAAAAACTAAATGGCATTGAGCCCCAGGTCCCAAGGCAGGAATTATTCAGTTGTTATAGTGAGACAAATATTTTAACAAGGAAAATATTTAGGACCTAAAGTGTGTAAATTGTGGAACTATGCTCAGTCAACAGAGGTTCTCAGGTCAGGTCAGAGACGAGATATTTGAAACCACCTAGAGTTTTCAATCCACATTCCTTACACTCTCTCCAAATTCTGCTATGCCTTCAGGAATTGTGTGCATAGATTGAAAATGCTCCATGGCAGATTTTTATAGGCATCCCAGTTAAGAACCACTGCTCTTAAAACTTGCAACAAAAATGGAAAGATGAGTGAAAAATAGAAGGCTTTAGCTTGCCTGTCAATAATTCTCCTGAGTTGGTCTAGCTCATGTAATCTACTTACATCAGTTTTACTGTATGTCAAATAAGGATAAGAATATACCACAGAAATGTTATAAGGATTAATATTAAACTCTTTGACCTTCCTGGAGAAAAACACAAGATATTAAGAGAAAGGAATCCAGTAAAGCCAAAAATATTACATGATTTTAAATTTTCTTAATAAGAAAAGGAGTCAGTGGAATGTAAATCAATGCAGGTTCTCAGTTTCATGCAGATCAGATTCAACAAAAGCTGAATCTACTAGGGGAATAATTTCAGGTAATGTATATGCTTTTCAATAATTAACCTGTTGCAGCCAATTTTGTCAGCTCACCAACTAAGTTTCTTTAATGTTTTTCCCTTTTGCCTAAATTCAAGAACATATAGTTAGTTTTAACCTTAACATTTTTATAAAGAATATACTTACAGTTTTCCCTTTCCTTCTCTACTTGCAATGACAGAGTAAGATCCAGCAAACATTATATACTTGCAATACTAATGGACTCATATATAAAAGCATTGGCTATCTCATTGAATAAAAATAAGGGAAAAACAATAATGGAATACATTAAGCTAAGTAGGTTTTCTTTGTAGGTAATAACAAGCCATACTTCCCTGACTACAACATTATGATTAGCAATAAGAGAAAAGTTAATCTGAAGTTTAAACATAGTCATGACTAACTTGTTGACATAATTAAAAACCATACTTTACATAAAGAGCCTGTGTACCTTTTTATTATACAAAATTGTGTGTGTGTGTGTGCACATGCACATGTGTAATGTGAAAATCGGTTACAGATTTTTATTTTTTGTCTAAGTAATTCTCAGTTTATGGTGGAAGAGAGGATATGGGGAGGAACATATTAAAAGTCAGAGGAAATTTTTTAAAAAATGTATTTTGTCCTTTTAATGCATAGTAGACCAGACTGGATGAATATAGCATTTGAGTAAAATAAGTTGTGTCTGTGTTTTTATACGGTGAAGCTAAAAATTTTCATACATCTTATCAGGATTTAGGGGCCTATAATCCTGAAGTCTATAATTCAAACACACATAAGTAATGAGTCTTCTGGTATAAGTGCAATTACTTTTCTTTGATCAGTGCAAGAGAAATAAAGTGGCATTCCTCATTAGGAGCAGAAATAAATGTATTTACTTTCTTTTAGTAGCAGAGTTTCTTTCTAGACATGATCTAGTCAAAAGTTTCCTTATCTCAAATCCAAACCTGTCATCAATTATAAGATGACTTAAGTCTTCCAGCTTGACTCAACACTGATTTTCTGAACAGTAAAATGGAAATGCGTGTGTATATACTTGCTGGAGAATTAGTGGCTGAGGTGGAGTAAGAGGAGAGTTGTACTCTTCTAGAAGGGATTCAATGGAAACCATCTTTAATTTTCTTATAGCTATAAGATTCTAAGATTTTTACTTGAGGGAAAATAGGTTTTCTCTTTTTCCCCAGTATTTTAATTACAATTTCCATAAACATTCTATACCATATTATGTTTTTCTTTGTATATTCTCATTTCCTTGTGTGTTGGTATTAGAAAAACAGACGTTCTCAAATGCTACTTTATTTTTTTTGCAAAAACTAGGTGATGGTACATTTATATACTAAAGATGGGACTTATTTTGTTTCTTATACATCTGCACCAGTCTAATATGTATTTAGGAACATTATCTCCCTACAAATAGACCAAATCTGCCCTCAATCTCTTACACAAAGATTCTTGCTAATGGTAATTTCAGCAAATACAGTGAAAAACAAAACTGTGTCTAAAGCCATAGCAATTCATTTGTTTTTGCCATAGTCTCCACATTCTTTTACAATAAGCTTTTGTATTTGAATAATTATGTGCAGTTGCACTACTGAATAGAAAAATTGTCACCCCGCCCCCTGCCAAAAAAAGAAACTTTAGAAGGAAAATGGTAGCAGCAAGGCTAATCTATAACTGTGGCTTTTCTTAATGAGTGTTGCTGGGAAACTTTTCAGAACCCTGCAGGGAAATGCATGTTTTTGTAAGAGAAAGGTCTCCAGCTGTTAGAATTGATAGAATTTCAGAAATGCCATAAGTTCAGCTTGCAATAGATTTGTAGATTTTTTAAGCAGAATGAAAAAAACTTCTTTAAAATATTCTTTTGGAATCAAAGTTCATCTAGATTCAAGAGCTAGCAGTTGTAGAGACCTGAAAATAGATTTGATCCCCAAGTACACATTCAGAAATTGCCGAAAAAATAGGACTTACTATATAAATATGCTAATTTATATGTTTAATTTCATCTATTTGAAAATTGTAGATCCACAGTGAAATTATTCAGATGTTTTATTTGAGAAGCCCTTTTTGATACCTTTTTAGGAGTTTTGTAAAATAAGAAAGCCCTAAATGAATAGATATATGCAAGTATATGAATCTATGTCTTGGGGTAGAATTATTTCTAAGTCATCCTGGAAAATAATCTCTAATATTTGGACATTCGTGGTAAATCTTCAGTTTATGATATGTGAGCATTTATTTCAAACACCCACAATGAAAATGAAGGCCAGAGTATTTTTTGCTGTTTGGAGACAAGGAAAATTCTATAGGATAAATTCCAAATATCATCAGAATTAGAAGCACTAAAAGTTAGTTGAGAATTGCATGTGCAAATTGTATTCATTTTTAAACACTAGAATAAGTATAAAATTATATGGTGTTTTAAGTGCTTAAGGTATAATTTATAACTAGAGAGCTTGTGTTTATTAATAGGCTATAGGCACCTAGGATTGATGTCAGCATATCTTGCTTCTAATGCATTCTGTATATGATATAAATGCATATATGTTCCAGAGAAAAAATAATGTGTCATTATAGGACAAAAATTAGCCATCCCTCTTTTGTTTTTGAATCAACACACCTAGGAGTCCAAGATGCATAAGCCTTATATCATATTCTTATTTGTGCTACAGGGAACAGTATATAGACTATTACTGTGGTTTACTGTGATCCTGTCTTAAAGAAATAAGCAAAATCATACTATCTGCATATTCTTAACTCTTCATTTTATTCTAGGCGTATTTAATTTTGGACTGGAAGTCCTTGGACTGGAAGTTCTTCAGTAAAAAACAAAAAGGCAGAGTTGAAAGAATATGAAAGGCAAAACTTTTGAGGAGATTTTTATTTGTCCTTTATCCTTGTTCTCTTTGGTCCTATTGGTATCATTTCTGTACTTACATGAATGGTTTTCTCTGTTATCAGGACTATGGCCATGAATATGTTATTTTAAGTTGCTCTGTGTTTCAAAAAAGAATCTATAATTTACTGGTAACTTCTAAGTTTTTCTTACCACCCCAAGTGAAAAGTCTAATAATTGAGTTTTAAGTAGTATGTCTAAGACTTAATACATAGAATTTCCTAAATATAGATGTTAAATTTCCCTCAAAGGGAGCAATTTTGGACTTAATTGTAGGTATAATTTGTCTTTATTTTAAAAAATAGCTCACAAGAGATATAGTAAAGGATGCTACAAACAGTACTTTGCTATGACTTTTTTTTTTTTTTTTAAATATTTGGCATCTATCCCAATGTTGCTGTACCGCTGAGCTATATCCTCAGCTCTTTTTATATGTTTATTTTTTTTATTTTGAGACAGGGTTTCACTAAGTTGTTTAGGGCCTCGCTAAGATACTGAGGCTGGCCTTGAACTTGCAGTTCTTCTGCCTCAGCCTCCCAAGTCACTGGTATGACTGCATGGACTTTGCTATGACTTTCTTCAGTTCACAATCTATAAGGCAAAGGAACGGAGTTCAGTCCTCATACACTAACTCACGTAGAACTGTTATTGACATCAGTGAATGCTCTTTTGTTAGCTTCAATACCCATAGGAAATACAATTCCTCATTCTCATTTATCTCCTTGATTTCAGATATATAAATGACTTAGGTACAGAAGAATTTCTCTCAAGATTTCCTTCTAAAATTTATGTTGAGGAGAAGAGAGGTTTCTTCTTGATGGTACCTAAATTACTTCTGCATTCCAACACAGGGAAGTTGATGACTTAATAGTGGAGTTGTTATTTTTCTGAATCAGTAGTAACATTCCCTAACAGCACTGAGTTGGACAGGACCCTTTGGGAACCCCTCAATCCAGAAAAAAATACATGTCATATTTGCCTCACATGCAAGAGGTGTTTATGTTAACTTTATGCTTAGAAATCCAGGCTTAATTTAGAAAACTGCTGGCCTTGAATTTCTAAGTCTATTTTAAATATGGGTAGGTCAGTTGTCTAATTTTGATCAGTTTAGGAAGACTCCATGGAGAAATGAAATTTCAGGCAGATTAAATCTTAAAAGTGTCCCATAGGAATTCATATAATGTTGGAAAGAGTCTTAATGACTAAATTTATTCAAATTTCTCACTTTGCAAATCAGGAAATGGAGACATAGAAGGTTGACTATCAAAGCAAATAGCATTAGCTTTCTCCAGTTATATTTGATGTTTAGGTGAATCTCATTGAGCTATCTTCTGTATTAATTTAAAATATTCATTTTAATGAGTATATATTCTTATATCTTCTAGTGGGCAGTTTAACTCCAGAGTCAAATTGTACAAGCATGCAAGGGCAAGATGCACTAATTCATAGATGTGACATATATTGCTATTCTTATACATTGCTTATTCCCATTTTTTACCAAGTAAAAGAAAGACAGTAAGAGACTGTACCCAATTAAAATTTCTTGAGAAAACCAATTTACAAAGTGAGGAAGAATCTCTCTAGGGAAAGTTATCCACTTGAAGCAAAAAAGTTAAATACAACTAGGGTATGTGTAATCCACAGACTAAGGAGATTTATACCTAGAAACTACCATGGCTATTTCAAGCCCAGCAGGGCTTTACTTTTCGTGGGCTTAAAATATATCTGTGATTGGTTTGAACTTGAATTGCCAATCTTAAAAAAAAAAAAACACCTATTTTTCCTCACCCTTCTTCTGATTTTATTACTGAATCTTCTTAACTATATTTTTTGATTTTTAAAAAATTCCTCTTTGCACCGTCTTTCTCACTAGAATGAACATGTCTTCTCTGCCTGTTTGCCTTGGGATTTGTGCAGCAACTTAAATGTTTTCTACTAAAGTCACTTTGGTGTTGCACATATGGTCTCATTAGCCTGCCTGAACTTATACTTTAATTCTCACTCTAGATCTTCTCACAAATGCACCTGTTATTAGCACTCATTCCAACTCACTGTACACACCCACCGAGCATCCTATAGAACACAGCACAAAGCAACAGTAATGAATTGCTGTAAGTTCTTTTCAATATTTGAAAATATCTTTACATAGTTTCCAGGAAAAACAAATATTTGTTTCTAAACTAGTTATCCTATAATATTCTCAGGGCTTTGTTCATTGTTTTCTGTATTTTATTGAGGCATTACATTTCTGAATACTGTGAATCTTTGCTCAAGAGACATGGTTCCATTAATTTTTCTCCTAATCAGTTCACTATCCAAAGCATAATAAGCCTTATATGCTCCCCCCTCCCCAATCTCTCTCCCTCTGCCCCTTTCTTTCCCTTTTTCTATTTCTTTCTGAAGTTCAGATAATAGCCTTTCACCCAGGAACAAATAAACTGGAACATTGCCTTCTACAATTGTTCTCAACCCATAGAGCTTTTTGAAGCAGGAAATCCTGGGACTCAACCATGAAACTGACTGAATTAGAACCTCCAAGAGTGAGCTAAAGGAACCTAGAGCTGTAAAAGTGACACTGATAGGCAGCCAGAATTGAATCACAGCATAATAAACCTTATAAAGTAACTAATGAGTCAATTTAAATGAATCAACTCTCCATGTAGTAAAATGTAAACATCTTTACACAATACCTGCCTCTCCCTCCTTCATCTTTCCTCAAAGTCTGTTTCCCCAATTCCCCCAAGTTCCTATCTGCAAGAAAACTCTTCTTAGCCTAAAATTGACCTCACGTTTGTTTTTTAGTATCTGTGTAAGCTCTCTTCTTATCCTACGTATTTCAGATAGAGAAACTGCTCAATGTGGTATGTTTTTCTTAAAAAGATCAAATCTCTAAATTTGATTAAAATTTAACTTAATCTTGAAAATCTTTAATGTGATTTGTCTGAAAACTACCAAATTTTATGTTTCAAATTAAAAAAAAGTGTTGGTCCAACTTTAAAAGTTGAACTATTTCTCTATACTAATAATTTTTAAACCCTGAGGTTATTGGTTAATTTTAAAAATAGAAATGCTCCTGGTCAATTTGTTTCTATATTTCTATTTCTCCAAATTCTGTTTTCACATGTGTCCTGAAGCCCACTCTGAATTAACTCAGCCCAAATTTGTGATAGACTAAGATAAGAGAAGTACCCTCACTTTTGGTGATGACCTCATCATCTACAGATTATAAATGAACCCTTGAAGGCAAATGTAGTTTGTTTTCTTCAGATTCTGCTGCCCTCCATATCCATTATATATGTGCTTAATGGCTGAAAAAAATAAACAGTTCAAATTACTTTCATTCTTTCTGAAAGTATATTAAGATAAAGGAGAACTTATAATAGCTTTCTTAACAATTTTATGAAATTTTGTTTGTGGAAAGGGTGATTTTTATGTCAATGAATTTTATTATTTTTTCTGCATGATATTTTCAAAAAAGAAAGAAAAAGAAAAGGAAAATATGGTTCAGAGCTACTGCCGTGAAATAGAGAATAATTTATAGGTAATGGTTAGATAATTGTGTATCTTCAAAGGACTGTGAAGGGTGTTATTAATCATCTTTTGTTGAAAGTAATGGGTTAAATACGAAATATGAGTGTGTTTGTATGTTGATTTTTTTAGTTCCAAAGGACTTATGTCTTTCAGTGTTCATGTGTATTTTGCAACATTCAGGAGGAACAGCCCAAGGTTTCTGGAAGCGTTATAGTTAGATCCAGATAGAAAATTTCCCCTGGAGGCCCAATGTACATTCCTGCCTTTGGAGATCTTGGCAGAAAAGGCTAATCCCATCTATGAAAGATTTATTATGACAGAATATAAGAGTTCCAACATCTTTTTTTTTGGTACTGGGGATTGAACTCAGGGGCACTCTACCGCTCAGCCACATCCCTAGCTCTATTTTGTATTTTATTTAGAGACAGGGTCTCACTGAGTTGCTTAATGTCATGCCATTGCTGAGGCTGGCTTTGAACTCGCAATCCTGTCTTAGTCTCCTGAGCCACTGGGATTATAGCATGTGCCAGAGTGCCCAGCTGAATTCCAACATCTTAAGGAACTAATCTGTTCACCAGTTTCAATGTTACCTAATAATCTTTTAGTATTTAGTATACCCAATAATCTTTTCCTATTAGACCATTTTTAAATCCACCTTATAGCACACATGGGTGTGCATATACATAGATCTATAAATATAAGCAATGTTATTTCATATATATAATGAATCATTTTATGTAGAAGTCACTGGAAGATCAAAAAACATTGCTACTTTGAGATAAACTTTGTTATTTAATGCAGAATATAAAATTAAGTTACATTCCACTTAATTTTCAATAAAATTTAAATTAAACAATTCTTAACCAGGTTTGGGACTCATACCATCCCAGCATTAAGTGTCTAATATTTTTTGTCTCACTAGTGGGCAATAAATTCACTGATATGGTTGCCACCACTCTTCAAAATAACTCATTAAGAGATACTATGAAAATCATGGCATGAAGATAATGTGTTACTTCTTTATAATGGTAGATTTGTCAATAAATTCTAGTTGACTACAATTATATGCTGCTATTATATATCAAAATATTCATGAATATAAAATTTATTTATCTACAAAAATATTCAATTCAAAATTATTTTTATTTAGATTATAAAATATAGAGTTTTAAAAGTTCTTTTATTTTTTTACCTTGGAAAACATTTAGAATATTTTTAGAGCTATATATTACATGTTGTTGTATTAGTTTTTAAATTTATGAATCTTATGAAAACAGTAGTCTGACAGTAAGGATTTTGACAGTATAATGATAGTATTTGGAAATGTAGCATGTAATTTTTTTCTAGTATGTTTGCATAATGTACAATTATAACTTTTAAATCCAAATTTATGATAGAATTATTTGAAAGCTGAAGAATGACTACAGCTTATTTTGTTGAACATTATTATTGCCCTAAGTTCTCTTAAAGAATCTGCTTCTTTTCAGATGGGTAGGAGGTCAGGTCCAATCTACTGCATTAAATGGTCATGACATTATATCTAGTCAAATTTATTGCTATTCCTATTAGATTTCTCTCTAAGCAATCACTGTTTTGACAAGATGACCCCACTAACATTTTAAGGCAGCCAGAGGGATGATTTGTTTTCAGGCTCCTAAGGCATTTTGGTATTCACACAAGTATTGACACATCCAGGTCTCGGGGCCTAAGCCCTTTATTCTTCAGGCTGTAAGTAAAACCTCCTGTTCTCAGCATGGAAGATATTCTTTGGATAGAAACTTCATATTGATTTTCTATGCAATAAATAAAGTGATTTAACTTTGTTCTTCTGTCATGCATGATTACTTTCTGTTCATTAGAGAAAAATTTCCTTTCACCTTGACTTTATTAGTACTTTCTCTGTATTACCTACTCCTAAAATGAAGTGGCAGGGACTAGAGTCAGGGTTGGTTACAGGCAAGAACACTTTATAGAGAGTAAACATTCTGGTGTTGTTACTGGAGCTCTCTGGCCCTTGATATTTTCCTCCATAAAATGAGGTTAACTGATGATCATGGAGGTTCTTCTTGGTTCAGATATTTCACATGTGCAAATTGGATTGCCAGTCCTGTACTTCTGCTATTTGAAATCCTCAAGATTGTTCTTACACATGACACTTATTGAGCATTTACGTTCTGCAAGACACTATAATAAACGTTTTGTATAAATCATCACATTTACTCCTCAAAATAACTCATTAAAAATAGGTTATTTCACTTCATCTTAGTTTATAAATGAGAAAGCTGAAACCAGCAAATGTTAAATATCTTGACCTAGGTCACACAGCTAATACAAGACAGAGCCAAGTATTAAATTTAGGCTTATAATTCTAGAAACAATATTCTTAGCTAAACAGTAAATAGAGATGTTTATTCAGAATGAAATCTGAATACATATTTTATTGAATGCAGGGTTTTCTTGAGCTTTCATTTGAGGAGAATAAAATAATAAAAATCTCAATCATTTAAAAATGTTTTAAATGTAAAAAGTTCATCGTAAAGTGAAAAGTTTCTTATGTGGTTTGAACTAAGCTGATATGTGCATTTCAATAAAGTAGTTTACACTTATAATTGTGCATTCAAGATTAGTTATATTTTAAGTGGTTCCCCTTAATCAGAATTTGAATTGCATAAATGTATAATCTATCAAATAATTTTTGCATTTCTTTAGAGTTAATCCTTGATATTTCTAAGAGTCAATGCTAGTGCTAAATCATTTACATTTCAAATCAAGCAACATCATGACTGCTGTGCATACAGAAATAATCTTTTGATAGTGTCATGTAATTTTAAAGTTAACGACTAAGTTGAACCCAGAAGTAAAATGTGTATTACTATAAGGTTTCACTTAGTTTGTATCTCATACTTTTGTTTTATAAGAAAATTAAACAATTTTCTATATGATAATCCCTTTTGGAATTAAGGAATTAAATGTAGAAGCTACTTTATATTTCATTCCAGAATCTATCTTTCACCAAATATTAGAAACATTCATCGTACTGACCCATTTGTAAAGACTGTAAAATTAAAGATTTGAAAATGATTTTGGTAATTAAGGGCCAATTTTTTGTAAAACAAAACAAAACTGCAGTGTTTCTTATCTTCATACCTTGATTTGTTGGAGTGGCATGCATGGCTGTGGCAGTTTTTGGAGTGTTTGATGGACTTACTATACTTAATGAGCATGGTTGCTCCACTATAGCTGACATTTTGATATTAGACTTCCAGCAGTGAATGCTTGTCAAAGATGGGCTTTAGATCACCAGGCTTTCCATGATTAGAGCTTTTGGTGCAGAATGTCAAGTACCTTCATCAGTTAAATGAATTAATTGTAGATGAGCATACTGTTGATAACACAGCAATAAGAGGAAAAGTCTGTTCCAGAGAAAAACCTTAGGATTTGGAACACTTTCTGTGCTCCTTTTAAACATTGTCTCTTATTTGGCCAGTGTCTCTCATGTGAACTTAAAGGGCTGTTTAAAGAATAGACTTGTAGACATGATTTAAATGAATTATTAGTATGTTAGCAATAAGATATATCAGTCTTCCATATAGAGAAAGAAAATAAGCCTGTATATTATTTTGAAAGAATCTATAATGATAGTCAAAGTGTTCTTTTAACAAAAATAAAATTGATTACATATATTTATGAGAAGGAAATTAAAGCATGTAAACACTGAGAAAACCCCAAATTCATTAATAGAGTCCAACATTAAGTTCTTTTTAATAAAAATTTAAACCTTAGGTCAAAATCCTATTGCAATCACAGGAAAGAAAGGAGCTAGAGCCGGGTGTGGTGGCTCAAGCCTGTAATCCCAGCACTTAGGGAGGCTGAGACAAGAGAATCGCGAGTTCAAAGCCAGCCTCAGCAATGGCGAGGCGCTAAGCAACTCAGTGAGACCCTGTCTCTACATAAAACACAAAATAGGGCTGGGGATGTGGCTCAGTGGTCGAGTGTCCCTAAGTTCAAACCCAGTACCAAAAAAGAAAGAAAAAAGGAAAGAAAGAAGCTACAAGGTCAGATTCTAGTCACTGCTTAACTATTTGGTTAAAAATGGCATTTCCCTCAGGTTCATTTAATATGATACATAAATTAAGTCAATGGTATGTAAATTTAAGTTTTTTTTTTCCAATTTCTTATACTCATTTTATGTGGCCAACAATATTTTAAAGGAAAAACTTTACATAATTAAGCATTTAAATATAAATAAGGCATTGCAGTAGATTGGACACTTGACCGTATTCCCTTCACTGGTTTTAGATCAGTTAACAATGCCAGCCTTTAAATGATCAGTTACCATAAAGGTCTGCATAATTTTCACTAAATTGGGAAAGATAAACATTGTGTCAGAAATGGGAGAACTCTCCAGGATTTTTCTATTAAAAACTAGAAAAGCACCTTTTAAACATAGGTGGGAATAACTGTGAGGATATGTAAATGGGAAATAAAACTGAGTAATAAGAAAACCAGGGTATAGTCAGCATGGTATTTAGGATGGTGGTTGCACAGATTGAAAGAGGTAGGAGGGTTGTTTGGCAGAGGACCAGATGGCCCTGTGTAAGGTATTTCGAAAGTTCTCTCTTGAATTGGGTGCCTGGGCCAGGAATGAATGCTACAATATTAACATGTTCTATGAATGAGTGGTTCAAGTAATTAAAAAGGACCAATGCATAGATCAATGACAAGGCTGTTTCATAAACTAAGGATTAAAATAAATCTAAGATTGATACACCTGAGATCAAAATTAGATAAAATTAAAATTTAAAAGGCATTTGTTCATTTTTTTCTTGTTTACAAATAGTATTTCAGGTAATGTGTTCATAAATCAGCAAAAAAGCTCCAAAGTTCCCTAATTTATGTTCATTTTTCTTTCTATTATTCTTCAATACTGGGGATTGAACCCTGGGGTGTTCTACCACTGAACTACACCCACAGTCCTTTTTTATTTTTTATTGTGAGATAGGGTTTCACCAAGTTCCTGAGGCTAGCCTCAAATTTGCAATCTTGTTGCCTCAACCTTACAAATAGCCAGGAGTAGCTGGTATTACAGGCATGTACCATTATACCTGGCAAGTTCCCTTAATTATGTGGCATTTTATTTTGAATATGTGTTTTCCATTTAAAGCCAAAGTATCATGTAAAACATATTGCCTAACTTGTTTCAAGTTTGAAATACATACATTTAGGCTAGCTGAGTGGCAGAGCCCTTGCTTGCCATATACAAGGCCCTGGGTGAGATCAACAGCACTACACACAAAAAGAACCACAGGTAGCTTCCTCACACTCCCTCACTCATTATATGCAGATGTCTCTCTTGGTCTGTATCTTCACTTGCACTTGAAAGTTCACACTAATAAGTATACACAAACATACATCCTTCCAAAACCAGCTTGACATATTATAATTAAGAATTTCCAATGAACACAGCAGTAATCTCAGCTACTTGGACCTGGGAAGGCTGAAGCTGGAGGATCATGAGTTTAAACCCAGACTGGGCAACATAGGAGACACTGTTAAAAAATGATTTCTGATTAATGAGATTTTTATTGTTTTAGCCTTGTTTTGTTTTTGCTTTTTAAACTATAAGACATTCCTGCTTGCTATATATAGCACATTATAAACACCTGAGTCTTTCCTTGATTATTAACAAAATTACAGTACATAAAAGCATTATTCTTATTGCCCTGAAAACCATATATCTCTACTTACCTGAAAGTAAAGAAGTAACTAAAAAATTTTCAAATTCCAAACACATTAAGAAAAAAAATAATTAAGCATAGCAAAGGGGAAAAGAACATTGTAAAATAGAAAAGCAAACATGCATGTGCATGCACACACACACACAAACACATATCTTGACGAACAGATAAGTGTCAGAAAATTCGGTTCAAATAGTTATAAGAATTTTCATCAAAATTTGGAATATATCCCGAGATTTATTTTTGTATCTCCTCTTTCTTCTATCCCTTGCCCCCTGCCAGGTACTAGGGGTGTAGAAATGAATGGTTTTCTTTCCTTGCACTGGAAGAGATAACCAGGTTGGCAGATAATTAGGACATACTGTGGGCATTGTCCAACTTAAGAGAGATGGGAGGAAACAATTCTGCACAATAAAAGTAAGCATGAAAGGAAAAGTTAGGGAAAGTTCCATGGAAGATATAAAATTGAAAAAGGAATTGACATGTAAGAAAGAATTTGCCCAAGCAAGAAAGATATAATGGGGTAGATAATATCTAGTATTGCAGCTCAATTCTAACACGGAGTCTAAAGGACAGGAAAGGGAAGATCTGGAGCTGCATTGAGATGAGTCTTAAGTGTCCTGATGAAAATGTCAAATGGAAGTACACTCTCCATAAATAAGATTGGTTATAGTGTGAGGGATGTATTAGAACAGGAAAGAAGAGATGGGGAAGCAAAGGGCAAGTCCATTACAGTAGCTTGCTGAGAGTTGGCACCTCCCTCAGGCAGAGCAGCACTAAAGGATTAGAGGATCTGGAACAGAGAAAGAGAAGAGATTGGACCCTGGAGCAACATTTTTGCTTATTCCTTGTCTGTATGAGCCAGGCCCACAATAAGTTAAGTTTTGAATTATTCCATAATGCTGAAGTTTCACCCTCTATTTTATATTCCTGATCATTATTTGTTTTATTGCCATTTTAAATACACAATGGAATATTATTCAGCATTTATGGCATTTGCAGGTAAATGGATGGAATTGGAGAACATTATGCTAAATGAAGTAAGCCAATCCCAAAAAACCAAATGCCAAATGTTCTCTATTATTAGTGGATGCTGATACATAAGTGGGGGTGGGAATGGGGAACATAAGAGAAATGGAGGAACTCTGGATGGGGTAGTGGGGAGGAGAAGGGAGGGAAAAGGGAAGGGGTGTAGTAGAGATGGTTGAATGAGATGGTCATCACTACCCTAGGTACATGAATGAAGACACAAATGGTGTGACTCTATCTGGTTTGCAATCATAGAAATGGAAACATTCAGCTCTATATATGTACTATGACTTGAAATGCACTTAAATAAATTAATTTTTTAAAAAACTAAATTCTTTTCCACAAGAAAACTACTTCTTTGAGTGTTAGGTCTGGTTGGGTTCTGCTAATCCAAGTTTACTGTTTGTGTATGGAAGGATACGTAAATTCCATCTATCATATTGAATTCTCTCTAAAAGAAAACAAGGACACAGAATAGCAATTTTATCGACCACCTTCAGAGTGATAAAAAAGACAAATTCATGCAATTTACATGACTGGCAAGTTCGACTCTGTGTAGACTGTCTTTAGATCTGGAAATCCTTTGCGTTGGCTCACCCTAGTACTCAAGAATTTTGAAGCCCATGTGGATAGTGCTTTGTGTAAGAGAGAGAATAAAGAGTAAATTAGGGTCACATACTATAAGAATTAAAAACACTGTCCTCCCTTCGTTTTGATCATATTTTTGGTAGATCGATTTGGGGAATGTTTACATAGTAAACACTAAGAAAATAATATGGCAACTTTCAAATTTCTTTGTGTAATTCCATATAAAGAAGCAAGGAAAAAAAGACAACCTCTTCTCTTTGTAGAATGTTTACAAAGACCTCTTATCTTTGTAGAAGGTTTACAGGCTTCAAGTATGATGTTGCTCTGCTGCTGAGCTTCATTTCTGTGTTTCCACCATATAGACCATGATTGTAGAGAACAATATTTAATGGGGAGGGCAGGGTAAATTCTCACAGTCACTAGTCCCCTGAAATTGTAGATGATGCTTTGAATTGGAATAAAAAAGGAGAGTTCTGGAAGCTGAGCTGTCTACATGGAAATGGGCATGGGAGCTTGGTCGGTGTGGATATTTTCAGGAGGTGGAGTAGAAATATGAGTAACAATATCCAGGGTCAACAAATATCTATTTAAACCCAAAAGAAACTGAAATGGACATTTTGAGCAAAACAAGGTTAAGGAGATGAAAAGATTACCCGTACACCGGAGTGTTCACAGTTCCAAGTTGTACTTTAAAATATCCAAGAAAGAAAAAACAAAATCAATGTTTGTTTTGCTGGTACAAAAACCTTTCACCTCTGGGAAAACTCTTTGGATTCAAAGCCAAACCAATTTTATAAGTTTTACCCTTCAATCCCTAGGTCACAAATAGCTGAACATTTTTACCTGACTTTCAGTGTTCGTGCCAAGAAGCAAAGAACTTGAGAGTTCATTACAAAACCAGTGGCAGTGGGGTGGGAGGAAACATGGACTGAGAGAAGGAAAGGTTTTCTTTCAAGTTTGTGC
The DNA here is from genome assembly GCA_004024805.1 of Geosciurus inauris. Classification (NCBI taxonomy): domain Eukaryota; kingdom Metazoa; phylum Chordata; class Mammalia; order Rodentia; family Sciuridae; genus Geosciurus; species Geosciurus inauris. The sequence goes on along the minus strand of PVHX01010622.1, from coordinate 46,379 downwards.
TCTCTCCCTGACCTCTCTTTTCTCCTCTCTTCCTCTCTTCCTTTCCTTTCTCCCTCCCTCCCTTCCTCTCTTCCTTCCTTTCCCCTTTTTCTTTCCTTCCTTCCTTGCCAAAAAAGAAAGTTAAATTTGGTTGGAAATAAGATAAGGCTATATTCTGAAAACAGCCAGTCAAGTATCAGTAGGGTGAGCTTCTTATTGAAGGAGGGTCTAGGCAGAGCAGCAATAAAACATTGACGGGACCCTTTGCCAAGAAATTGAACCAAGCCTTAGAAATACTTCTTGTATGCCACTTCCCAATTTTACCCCCGAGTGTACTTCTTGTGTGCCACTTCCCACCTCCTGCTCTGTAGCATTTTTCATTTGATGGACTCTACTATTAACTGTCATCCAGTCTGCAAAGGTTTAGAGAATGCACCCCCTCCACCTCCAGAAAAGATAGAGGAAAAATATTAAAAAGGGAACACTGGCATAATGGATTTACTCAGAGTGAACATCTCATGCCTCTAGTGTGTTTTACAGATCTGTATGTAGGATTAAAATGCAAAGAGCATTGTGTTCTGACCAATATTGGCTCTTTCCCATACACTGAATAGGTTGGAGTCCTTCTATAAAATCTCAAATGTGCTTCAAAGCTTGAATCATCATATTTTATAATAACGACATTTACTTCCATCATTATTTCAATTGAAATTCTTCAGGAAAAAAATGTTTGCAAGGCTAAGGCTTCTATTTTTAAAAAAAGTTAAAGGAAAGATAGGAAGGGAGAAGACATACTGTTTTAGCAATTATAATTCCTGATTGGCCTAGAGATCCCAACTTTAGACTGTTTGCAAGGCATTATTTTCTTAATTGTGGGAAATAGTAACTGAGATTAACTATGTATAATATATTATTATTTTTTCTTTTATCAAGATATAAAAATATATATTTTGTAATCATAATTTTTGATCCAGATGACAGTATAGTACATATTCAGGAAACATTTTCTTAGAAAATACACACACCAATCAGTTCCTGCATCATATATACACATATATATAATTTAAAAATATATTATGTATTGTATTTTGTATATATTATGTTATATGTATATTGTTATATATTTATTATATACACAATATATACAATATGCAATATATAATGTATATTGTTATATATATTATATATTGTATATATTACATATTATACTTATTTATTATGTTTATATAGTTATCGTGTTATATATATTTATTATATATAACATATAATATACACAAGATATAATAAATATAAAATTGTGGGGGTAAAAGAGGAACCCTCAGATAAAATAAAAATTACATGTTAAACAATGCCCAAGGTTGGATGTGGTCATGAAAACTTTAGTAGACCTACAGATGTTTTTCAGTACATGGAATTATATGAATATACTTATTTTTGGTGTCATCTAAATATTTTGAAATTAGTGAAATGATTTATCTTGAGTTTCAAGGGCCAGTTCTTTCTGGAGGAAAGAAAAAAATCCACTAAAATGGGAAATACATCATATTCAGGCATACTTGTGTTGGGTGTGTTAGTGTACACTTGTAATCCAAGGAACTCAATAGGCTAAGACAGGAGGATTGCAAGTTCAAGGCCAGCCTCAGCAACTCAGTGGTACCCTAAGCAACTTAGTGAGACCCTGTCTCAAAGAAAAAGAAGATTAAAAAGGGGCAGAGGGTGGACTGAGGTTGTAGCTTAGTGGTGAAGACTCTGGGTTCAATTCCCAGTACCAAACAAAGAAACAAACAAAAATACTTGTTTTAAGGGTGTATCAGTTGTCATTTCATCAAAATCAAATGAAACCTAGTCATTTCCCTCTTCTCCTTTAATTGCTGCATCACCATGGTAACTAAGCTTTAATCATAGTCTTTGCAAGGTATTAAATAATAAAATTTTCACTTCATTCAAAGTTATCATAAACATTAGGCTTCCCATAAGGCAAAAGAATGCAGCAAGATTGTAGACAGAAATAATAATGAATCACTCTGAGTTTCAGTGAAGAGGATTGTCCTGGAATTCTGCAGCACCTAGTATTTAGCTTATTTCTGTGAAATGTCTTCATTTTTACTTAGGAAGGAGAATGAACACCATCAGGAAGAGAAAAACTGGAGCCATTTGAATCACATTCACAAATGATACTAAATATCTAGATATCAAAAAGAGTCAAATAGAGAAGAAGAAATTAAAATAAGCAATTTTATGAATTCAGACTTTGGTCAAGGGATATGCCAATGAATTTTGAAAAAGAAGCAAATAAATAACCTCTCAAGTTTGAGTCACTTCGAATCTGAATCAATCTAAAGTAAAAAACGCCTCAGAGTAGTGGGAGGAAGGAGGCCTCTGTAACAGCAAAGTGCTCAGACAAATTCCTGTCCAAGTATTTTTTTGTTTTTTAAAAACCAAGTATGTATAATATTATGAGAGAAATCTATAGTTTTAACCCTTCTCCTTGTGGAACCCAGGAGAAGACTTCCCCCAGCACTAGTGGAGGATCTTGGGGTTTTATGAGAGTGGATAAATGGGCAAGGTGCAGATGGTGTGAAATTGGCTCACCTCACTGCTTTCCCCCTGTAGATTTTCAGCCTGAGGACCTCTGATCTTACAAAGCCTACTTGTTTATAGTAAAGGTTGCTTTAAGAACACGAGTCTTAAAACTGCTACTTCATCCATGTGCTTAAACAATGCTTTTTGGAACACTTCTATACCCATCATTGTCATTCCTCTCATAAACATCCTGGTCTATTGTCCTACATTTCATATGTATCTAGCATCAACGCACACTTGAGACATTGATAAACAAGATACCAGATTGTGTAATGTCTTCATGGGGTCTGCACCACTCAAGGATTCACCAAGAATTTGTAGCATAAGCATTTTCAAAGGACCCCACGGGGTTTTGCAGCTGTCATAAACTGCCACAGTGCCAGCTTTCAGTTAGCATCATTAGCCACATTTTAGAATTGGTATCTGCAACTAAGGATTTTTATAGAGCGAATGCTTCCCCACTTATTATTATTATTAAACAGAGCAAATGGTGGTAGTGAAGAATACCAGCCTGGGAGTGTGGCTCCCTCTCTTCACCACTTGTTCTAAGACCTTGAGCAAGTTACTTGGTCATTCTTTCTAGAGTTTTGTAATCTATAAAATGTAGATGATGACAATAGTAGTTACCTCATAGTTTTATTGTATGTATTAAATAATATAACACAAGTGAATTGCTTAGAAAACTATTGGGCATGTAGCAATGGGTATGGATGTTGACTGCTCTTGTTACCATTGTCTCATTATTGTGTCACATACTAAGAATATCATTCTGTCTTGGAGACATTTGTGCAGGTTCATGTTAATCCTCCTTCGTACCTAAGGTATCTTTCTTTTTTCCTTATTGGTGTTTTCTGAACAGATTTTTGAGGGAAAGCAAGGTGTTTCTTCAAATAATAGTATTTTCAGATACAGGATTCATAATTGCATTTACGTAGTTCCAATGTCTCTGTGCCATACATGCACACTGTCTTTAACATTTTCTATACAAGATATCCTACAAAAACAGTTTTTATCTATTCACACAATAGAAGTATTCATAGATTCTGATCAGTTGTTTTTATGAGAAGCAAGGAACACTTTGCTGTAACTTCTTCCTCCTTTCATCAAAACATTAAAGGAGGTTAATCATCAGAGATTTTAATTTAGGAGCTCTGATAAATTCCTGTGATGCATACCAGTATTATATTAGTGATGAATTAATTTGATATAACAATTGAGATATTAGAATTCCCCTCTTATCTCATAAATTACTTTCTCCCCATTGTTTATGATATATTGTGCCTCTCCTGAACTCATCCAATCTGTTGTTGTTTGATGAATAGCACTGATATTTAATCATAACCATAATTTCAACAAATATTTTAGTGACCTTTTAATATCTGTCACTCTTTGAAGCTTAAGACATGACAATCAAGTTTCCTAAAAAAATAGTGACATTTATTCATTGTCTACTGAAGGAAACAAAAGTAGCTTTCTGGTGAAAAGTCTGGGTTCCAGGCTCAAATCTTGTGGCTTTGCTTTGTTCCCTAACTACCCTTAGTTTCTTTATCTGTAAGGTAAGAGTAATAATATTTTCTGTCTTAGAAGGTTATTCTTAAGATTAGAGATAATAAAAAAGTATGTGAAATAACTAGAAGTCCCTGGCATAGAGGAAAAGGGCTCATTATATTTAAATTTATCATTAATATCACATTTAGATATAATTTGGAAATGAGGAAATTCAGACTACTTGAAAAGAAAATGAAAGTTTTTTTAAAATGATTTGCTCTTTGCATTCCTATAGCAAAAAGCAGAATTCCATTTCAACTATTGACTTCCCATTTTCTTTTTTCTGTGACACTTTACCTGGTTCTTTAATGTCTAAATAGTAGTATGCTGCATGATGATGTTTATATCAGTGTTGGAACACACATACAATGGTGGTCCCGTAAGATTATATCACCTAGTGACATCATAATCTTCTTGGTTTGTGTGAGTACATTTTATAATACTTGCACAACAGCAAAATTGAATAACAGTACATTTCTCAGAAGTATCCTACTCATTAACTGAAGCATGAGAGAAAGAGAAACAGACAGAAAGAGAGGCAGAGGGAAAATTGCTTGTGAATCTGGCATGTGGTTAAAAACTTAATGGATATTAACTGTTTAAGTCAGCTTTTTCACTACTGTGACCAAAAGACCTGACAAGAACAATTAGTGGAAAAAAAGTTTATTTTGTGGCTCACAGTTTTAGAAGTCTTAGTCCATATGTAGCCAGCTCCATTCCTCAGAACTCCAGGTGAGGCAGGACATCATGGTGGAAGGATGTGGATCAGGATATGGCCACCAAGAAGCCAAGAGAGAACTCTGCTCTACAGGGACAAAATATAAAACCCAAAGGCACACCCCCAGGGATCTACTTCCTCTGACCACATCCTACCTGCCTATAGTTGCTAAATTAATCCCTATCAGGAAATTAATGCACTGATTAGGTTAAACCTCTTATAACCCAATCATTTCATCTCATCCCATACCAAAAGCAATATTCTATCTTTGGAGTCATTTGTGCTAGTTCTTGCCAATCTTCCTTTATATATAGGTCACTTTTTCCATATTGGTGCTTTATATAAAGCTTATTTTTTAAATAATGATGTCTTATTGCCTCAGTTTCTTTTTCTGTAGGTGAAAATAATAATTTAAAAATTAACTCTAGCTAATTTATATCAATCAAATAGTAATTATATATATAATGTGTATATATATATATGTGTGTGTGTGTGTGTATATATATACACACACATATGCTTGAATGACTACTTTTGAAATTTTAGAGAAATATGCTTCATTTCACCATTACCAGTTTCAAGGTTAATACCTAATGGCCTAACCGGTTCAGTTAAAATGTAGACCCCTTTTGGCCTGACAGGCCTGATGTCTGTGTCTATGGAATCCAGCCCTCCTAAGGAAAGATGCTGTTTCTCCTTGCTCTAGAAATTAAGGAGGAAACTACTGAGAGGGCTAAGGAAAAACCTGTTCACTTGCCTTATACTTACACTACCCTTACTTTTATTCCTTTTGCACTAGGCAGCCAGTACTCCCTCTTTGTATCTTGCCTTTCCAACAAAAACCTCCAAGGAGGAAAAAATATATTAGAGAAAGCCTCCTACTGCTTTCTGCTCTATAGTCACTGGCCTCCCACGAGTGTGAGGTATCTCTGCTCCTAGATCCCAACCCAACTCCCTAGTGACCGCAGGAGATGAATTCCTCAAAGAAGAGCTGACAGTTCAAGTAAAGAGGGAGGGAAAGACAGACTGTTAAAAATGCACGTTCTTGAATTTCACATTTACTCTCTATCCTGCTATCTCTGTATGCAGGAGAACAGTCTTCATTACAGCAGAAGTCTAAGGGCAGATGAACCATGGATCTCAATAAACAAAGCTATAAAACACACAATATTGGTGACTATTGAATTTCAAAAGTTTTCCCTGATCTCACCAGGTGGAATTGACATACTTCTCATTTGTACATCTGGACCCCCATTGTGGAATCTATGCACTGCTCTACATATATTTGGTTCTAGTCTGTATTTTGGACACATGGTGGTATATTATGGATAAAATCAAGGACTCTGTTCTAATACTGCATAGTTGTGAATCTTGGATCCATCACCTCTTATCTATTGACCTTGGATGAGTTTTCTTTTGTGGGGGGGGTACCAGAGATTGAATTCAGGGGCACTCAACTGCTGAGCTACATCCCCAGCCCTGTTTTGTATTTTATTTAGAGACAGGGTCTCAATGAGTTGCTTAGCACCTGACTTTTGTGGAGGCTGCCTTTGAACTCTCCATCCTCCTGTCTCAGCTCCCAAGTCGCTGGGACTATAGGCTTGTGCCATGTGCCTGGATTGGACAAGTGTGTTAACCTCTCTGTGTCCCAGTTAACCTTTTTTTGTATAATAAGAATACTACTACTACTAATAATAAATCTACCTCATGTTAGTGTTGTAAATATTAAATAAGTTCATATGTGTAAAGCACTTAGAAGTGTGCCCAGTGAATAGCAAGTGCTGTCTAAGCGTTTGCTTTTATTTCTTAGGAGTGAGGAACTGGTTTAATCAAGCTCTCTAATCCCTAAACCCCAACAAAATGCCCAGCACATAATAGAGGCATCTAACTTAGTTCTCAAAGACAAAGCTATCCAGTGGCTCTAAACAGCACATACTCCAGGCAAGCTTCAACAGCAAAAGAAAATTTCATGTTTCTGTATCCACAAAAATACAACATGTATAAGAAACAATGAAAGAGAAAAAAGAGACTAGTTCTCTGTAACAGGAAACAGAATCTCAGTAGGATCTCCTTTCTATCATACTAAAATGTCCTAGTAACCAATTTTTAGGAATCCCCTCCTGAAATACAGCAGCAGTCCAATTAATTAGTATGAAAGCTTAGTCAAAAGGACAATGCTACCTGGAGAACAAAGCCATTCAGTGAACCTCACAGTATTTAATTAAGTCACAGACCATGGAACAACTTTGTTTGGTAATTTGGAGCATACATTTCCACTGGAGCATATTTTCTGATTCAGGTCTTCTGCGTAGGTACTTTTCAAATCGTTCTTAAAGAGAGGGAAGCAGCATGATCTGCTCACACAGTGGGTACAACAGGTATTAATTACCAGGCTCTTGATTACCATATTTAATTAGGGATTCTCAGCCTATCTTCAAATACAAATGCTGATTCATAGAGCATGAATGTTTTTATTACCTTTCCAGGAAACTTTCAGTAGAACAAATGGAAAACTATAGGGGGGGACAAGTGGCAAACCATATGTGGTTGTTTGAAATGTTAAACAATTTGACACCAATATGGATGTTCCACTGCCCCTGGGAACCTGGTGGGAGAAGAGATTCAAATTCGTGCAGAGCAGTGGCCCCTGTCTGCAAACTCAAGATGCCTGGTTGAGGAGAGCTAGGAAGATCTAAGGTCTTAATCCATCTGCATCTACAGCACCTCAGCCTGCAATGCCCTATGTGCTGATAAATACCAGTTCCCCATGGTACTGGCAAAATGGCTCTGGTTTCAAGCATAGCTCATCCCGCCAAGATCCAGGATCAGATGAATCAGAACATGGAATGTGATTTATTTTAGGAGAATGCACTCTTCTAGACACATATGAAAGCTTTACTTTGTGTAGGGTGCCAATTGAAACTACGTAATGCATAAATCCGACAAGGAACAAAATAAAATTTATTAAATGTTGTGTGATATACCCTATTACCAGAGGAAAAAGAAAATTCCCTAGTGATCAGGCTTAGCTGTCATCTTTAAGAAGTTACTGTCATTCTGATTTGGCCATGGTAATGGGAAGGGCAAAAACGAAAGCATCAGGAGGGTTATCTCCCATGATGTGTGAATTAGCTTGCAAGATTCACATAGAGAAAAGTCTAGCTCACACTGTGCTCTCACAAAAGGGCTCTTCTATGTCCTGGGAGCTTAGGATGAGAAACTGCTCCCCTCTTGATCCTTCAGGGGGTCTTTCTTCTACATCCCATCCAGTTTTCTCAAGAGAAATGGCTCCAAATGAGATTCCTTTGGCAAAGCGGATGAATATCAGGATTTGAGTATCCGATTTTAAAAGCTACTTATATAGAAACCCCCCCACTGATTTGAAAGACATAAGATGCTTGAGGCTTATTCCCAGGACTAAATGATGAGATGGGTTTTGTTCAACTAATAAGATAATGGACACCAAAATAAAAGAGCAATAAAAATGCTCCAACAATGTGTTAACCAAAAGCTTATAAAAATAAATCTGAAATAAAAAAGATGAATTTAATAAAGGCACTGAGACGTCTAAATTACTTTTGTAAAATGAGAATTGAAATGCACTTAGGCCATTCCATCTAACTAATCCAATTCTTCAGAATTTGATTTTTTTTTAAATCACAACCTTTTTTTTTTTTTTTTTTGATGTTAGCAATCCCTAGCACCTCACACATGTTAGGCAAGTGCTCTAACACTGAGCTACATCCCTTCCAGTCCAAATATCTAAATTTCACAATGTATTTGTATAGCTTACAGCAAAGTTATAACAGTTCATTCATTTCTTTTTTACAGAGGACAGGCGAGGGATGGTAGGAAATAAAAGGATTAATAATGAGACTGTTAGTCAGATATAGTGGCACATGCCTATAATTCCAGCAACCTGGAAGGTTGATGAAGGAGGATTACAAGTTGGAGGCGTCTGGGCAACTTAGTGAGACTCTATCTCAAAATAAAAAATAAAAAGGGCTGGGGATGTAGCTCAGTGGTAGAGAATCCTGGGTTCAATCTCTAGTTAAAAAAAGAAGAGAGGTGCAGGGGACCACTGAGAATTAAAGTGACCAGCATTTATTGGGTGACCACAGCTGCATCGAACCAATAATATTTATCTAATAATTCAAAGCATACAAGATCCAGGGCAGGAAGCATACATCAGTGGCGAGTACTTACCTAGCATGCCTGAGCCCCTGGGTTTAATCCCCACAACCACAAAAAACAAACAAACAACAAACAAAACAAAACAAAATTACTGCAAAGGATGATGAGATATATGGAAATGGCAAGGTTCAGATCAAATTCTACAAGAGTATAAGGACGAATGTGAGAGTAGATCAGGGACATTCTGCTTGGCATCAAGAGTTTAGGTGAAAAATAACAGAGGTGAACTAATGAGGAAATGGACTAATGAGGGGCAAATGTGCAAAGGGAGGAAAAGAAGGTAAGAACAAAGTGATCATGAGCAGTTCAGTTGGCCCCTCGAGCTCAGGACATGGAAAGTAGAATAAAGGAAGAGGAGCCTGGGAAAAAAATTAGAAATTTGTTCTCTAGGAAATTGCCAGGAGGACTAGGAGACATATTAAAAGATATTTGTTTTTGCCTCTGTTTTGTAACAGGGTGGTGACACAATTAGAAAGTGCTTTTGGAGAAGATACTAGATTGTAAGGAAAATCAAGAAAGACTGATATAACAAAGATACCCCAGAGAGCAGTCAGGCCCTGGGGCCTGCAGACAATTTCACACTTCACCCTCGTTCTCAAGGGCTGAAGAGGGAGTACCCAGCCACCCAGCTGATTGTATAATGGCTGTCATGTTGGGGGAAGAGGTTTCCCCTCTTGGATAGGGGAAGGCTAGGTAGGTTTCTTTACTCCACTAGCCAAGGCCTCTCAGAGAAGCTGGACATTGTCCTGGTTCCCTGTGGTGGGGCCTGTGTTCAGTTGTGACTGCATAAGCTTGGGCAAGTTACCTAACCTCTTCATGCTTCAGTGTTTTCCTCCTGTGAAGCAAACTTAGCTCATTTGTTGGCATATGGTGAAAAGACAGTAATGAGTAGCTATGATTATGAATAGTTACAAACAATAGGTTCACTTTGAGTTTGTGAATATTCTCTTCAATAAACCAGTGAATACCCTACTTCATTTGAGATACAAACAGATTCACATATAACCTAAGTCTCACATAAGTGAGTAAGGAATTAGCATTTTGAACTGTGACATTGCTAGACCAAGTATGTTTAGGCAGAGTGGTGTCAAGTGAAAGCCTGAGCCTTGTACACATTTTCCCCCATTAAAATGCAGCAGCATGAGACAGTTACTACACTCTGCAAGCTCTTCCCTGAAAAGAGAAAAAAGCAACCATGAGTCATAGGCTGCTAGCTTTTTCCACAAAAGGGGCTCTGGAATGATGCCTCTTTGCTTTACCGAAAATTATTTTTGCAGCTGTTCTATGTAGGTGATGAAGAAGCTGTAATTCCAACTGTACTTAAGATTTACATTCCAACACTTGTCAGGAGAGTAGAATTGATTGTGGATCACCTTTTACATTACCTGGTAGTGCTGCCCTGTAGCAGAATCCTCAAATTTCCCCCATTTCTCCTCCTCTCCCTGCCTACCTTTCATCTCTCTTCTTTGGCACACTGCCCATGTGCGTATACTTTGCACATAGTCATCCTATTTTTTTCCACTACATTTGTAGTCCAGCTTTCCTCTAGATTTCATCGGGCAATGAAAATAATTGATCCCTGTTGTGTTCTTGGTAAAGGTCAGAAAATAGACTCATAGCAGCTGACTTGATCTGCTTGACTACCAGCATTGTGATTCCTATACTGGCAACTGGAAAAGGCTTCAAACTGTCAGAGTAAGACTGTAAGCTAGGCCAAGCACTCACTGTAGACCCTGTAGGCATTGCACAAAATTGGGCACGGAGCCCTGGTTCTTGCTTTGCAACATCTGGCCCTTTATCTGAATTTTTCTAAAAGGAATGGAAATGCAACTTGAAGTGGGACATTATTTGTTTTCACATTGTGCATCTTGCCCTTAAAAATAACCCGAGTTGGTTTATGTGAACTTTATCACTTACCCTGATAATTGACCAAAGACACTTCTCCAAATGTATAGTCACTAGTATGTTACCACTGTTTTCCTCCAATTTATTCCCTCTGTGAACACAGAGGGAGAGAAAAAAAAATCATTAGGATGAGCTTTATGGAGGGGTAGAACACCAGCAGGGAGGATTGAGAAGAATAAGATAGACACTTAGGAAATAAAATATAGATTGAACATATGAAATTGATAAAAAAAATTACAGAGAAAAGGCATGATGAATACTGTTATTTATTGAAAATGAAAAATGATGAAAGTTGACAATAACAAACCCACATAACACCTTTGCAGAATAATAAGATGCTCAAAGAAAGCCTTCAAATTTATAAATTCTTTGGGTTTGTTTGCCCAAGGGGTATAAATGCTTAAATAATCCATGGAGATTGTTAGAGTGGTACTAGCTCCCATTATTGAGAAGAAATTCTGTAAAAGGAAGCAGATGCCATGCACTGAGTAGTTTGGAAAGAAAAAATAAACTATTTTGAGAGCCTGCCTCTTGTTAAGTTCATTTGCAGCTTAGTCTCCCTTACCTGTACCAAAACCTGGCTCACTACAATAGCCTCACAGTTGCTACTTCCAAACCATCTAAGACTTGTTTCCCATAGTAACCATCTTAAAAGTAGACACTTTTTTGTGACAATCACTCCCTATTCAAAAGCCACTTGCAGTCCTCCACCCATATTTTCCAATTTTGCATAATCTCTACACACCCTACCCCTTTCCAACCCAGATTCTTCTATCAGACTTTCTGCTTGGGACTGGTCTAACTATCACCTCCAGGCAGCTGCCAGCCTACTTCTAATACACAGGCCTCCCAAGTTTAAGCAAAACAAGAGCTTTACCCTAATTAAATGCTACTCTGATTAAAGGAGGCAAAGGATTTATACCCCTGTTTCCCTGGGTGGCTTCTGCCCACATATCATTACTCATTTTGAAACTTAGACCTTCCAGTTACCTTGGGCCACTCTTGTTCTCTGCTGCTTCTAAAAAAGGGCCTTCTGAACAAATGAAAATAGTTACATAGAATATTTAACTATAGACAATGGTTAAATAGTTAATAATTAAATCAAGAATTTGTCTTGCCTAGGGAGTCTTGCATTGGCTAAACTTTCCTCATTCTTAATTTTTTTTTCCGTATCCAGATACCTATCAGAAAAATATCCTTTATTCCTAAACTTTGTTTAGAAATCATCTCTCTTGAATATTTACTGAATGGATCTCTTGCTCACCTGATTTGCCCCTCTCTTTTCTTGTCTTATTCCTTTCTTTTGTATTCTCCTTTTCCACTTTTGCATCCTACTTCCTCCCACATCAATTTTGGAACTTCTTGCTTCCCTCTTTTAAGTGCTTATTCCTGACAGCTGTGTGGGAGCCCAAAGGTACAGAGGAGGTACCATTTACCTGTCCCTTCTTAATTGTCATATCACCAAAGGCTGTGTATGTGCCAGATATCCCAGGTGCAGTGAGACCAGACTGGCAAGTGAGGCAAAATGGGCAGCCTGTCCTCGGTCCTGAGGAAGACCTGCCAAAAAACGACTCTGGATCCAAGTAGAGGATGCAGCTGTTGCCACCATGAATATTAGACCAACCAGGGATAAAATGTGCTGGAGTCTTTTCAAAACTGGAAACTTGCACACACATCATACACACACATACACACACACAAATTTGAAATGTCACCATGTTTGAATCTACCCTGGAACCCAGGTAACTCTTGTTTTGGGAGCAGCCTGTTGTAAGGAAACAGAATAAAAATTCTTACTAAAAAATTAAAAGAAATTTTCAATTAAAAATAGTGAAAATTAAATTTTCATAAAATTTTCACATTCTGTTGAGAATATAATACCAATGCTATTAAATAGGTAATATTAGTGACCAACTATCTTAACCTCTCTGATGAGCTTAATGTTAGTACAACTAACATGTTGCTGATTTTGTCTGATAGTGATCAAATCTCTATAGTGCATGAAGATTTTAGAGTCTTTTGTACCATATCTTATGAATGGTCATTTCTAAGTTTGCAGATGTAAGCATACTATTTTCAAATCATATGATATTTTATATTATGTGAACATTTTAAGTTGATTTGAAGGAAAATGAAAATGGTTTTAAATTTTCTGCGAATGTGCGTGTCTGTGTGATGTATGTGGATGTGGGCATGTTGTGCCTCTCCCCTCAGAGTTAGGCTGCTTGTTTTCAATTTCAGGCCACTATGTGCCACTTTATAAGACTTATACACATAGTGGAGAAGGACTGCTAAGTGAGAAGGGGTATGAAACTCATTTAGTTCCAAAAGGAATTGAGATTTAATCTGGATTAAGGGGCAGGAAAACTCTTTATTTAAAAAAGTAAATTATGTTGATGAAGCCAGATGCTTTCAAAATTGTTGATTTATTGAAATTTCACAATAGTCCATAGACAGTGTAATTGTTCCCATTTTTTTTTATACCTGAGAAAACTGAGGCTCATGAAGATCAATGTCACAAAGCTAATAAATGATAGAGCTAAGATTTCAACCCAGGTGCCCTGGCCTCCAAACCTCTTATCTTTTTCATCATATACACTTAATGAACATGAATTTTCTTCAATTTCTTCTCTCATAATGTCAGATTGAATTGATCTGGTAGATGAAAGAGATTTACATGATCACCTGGATCTTCTGTAACTGAGAAATTCCAGTCAATATATAGTAGCTCCAGGAGTCTCAATAGTAGTTATTCTTGTTTTCTATTGCTCAGGAAAGCTAACTCTAAAATATGTAGGGACTATTAAAATCCTACCTTTAAAAAACAGAGAGACTTCAATTCTCATTGTGTCTTGTTATTTGGGTGCCTGAAACTTGTAGTAGCAATAAAACTTGGTTTCTGACAATGCCTATTATATTGCAATTGACACAGCTTTCTTTGCTTCAAATTCATTGCTTATCATTTTCTAGCAACTGAATTGAAATTTCACTCTGATCTTTGTACCTTGTTACATCTTGATAGAGTGGTTTAAGCTCAACAATCTAATGACAATTCTTGCAGATATGTCTCCCCAAGGGAGTTTTTAGCTTAGACACTGGTATACTTTCTGGGTAGGTATTTGGTTTTTGCTTTCCCACTAGAGTTGTTTATTTATTTATTTTTACTCAAAGATAACATTGAGTAAATTGATTCCATTGATAACAATGGAACCTGTATTCAAGAAATGATATACAAGGATAATTTCTATCAAGTTGGTTTTCTTTGTAGTGGAATTTTTTCATACAAACAAAGCTGACTGTCATTCAAAGGAACACGGTCCGCCTCTATACTTCATGCTTCCTTTTCTATGACTTTCCGTCTGTGTGTGCATCCCATAGTTCACAAAAATATCTCTGTTGTATGTGGCTCCCCCATGGTATATAATAACAAATAACATAATAAAATAATTGAAGAGGAGACCCAGGCCTGAGGCTTTCTAACCACAGGACATTTCAGATTTGACCTCCTGAGACACAGTTCAGTTTTCTATCGAATAGAGTAACACTAATAGTGTAAATTTTAAATCAGCTGCAAAGGAGGTAGGTGGCACAGTGTGGAATAAAAAGGTCATTTTGCTGTTAGAGTTCTGAGCTTCCTTGTATACCACACCTTCAGTTACCTGAAGAATACCTCCACATTTGGGAGATGCTTACACACCTTTTTTTTTTTTTAATGAAAAAGAAGATGTGCACTTCTATAAAGGTCTGACTTGTCAAAACAACAGAAAATCCCACTTTAGCTTCTTCTTTTGTTTGGAGATATTGGAGATTGAACCAGAGCCTTGGGCATGCAAGGCAAGTGCTCTACCACTGAGGTACATCCCCAGCCATTTCTTTTTTAAAGAGCGATTTTTCATTGCCTCTATGCTTTCACAATTCAGCAAGCAAAGATTTTATTTCAGGGTTTATGGTTCTACTCCTTTGTTTGCTCCAAGAACTATTTTACCTACAGGTCCTGTTTTATGCCTCATCCACACCTGCAAGTCCCAGCCACAAAGAGAGCTTTAGCTGGGTGTGCATGAGGATGTCATATCAGGACCCAGCCCTTTGATCTTTGGCAAATAATGTCTCTCTATCCCCATATATTTCCTTCACCCTGCAGTTTCACCTCTGTCCCAAATAGTATCTGAATATCCTGAGCTGGGAGGCTGTCCCCTGGCTCTCTGTTATGATTTTTTGATGGTGGCCATCACTGACTAATCACATTGTGTCTTGCTACATCTTCTTTGCTAACGTGTCTATCACACAATCAGCATGCTGCTGTGATTTGAATCAGTATGTGACATGGCCATTGGAGAATCCCCTCTTCTCAGTGGTGCACACAGCCTATCAGGTGTGAGGGCAGAGTCTGTTTAAGATGTGCAGACACTGGATTTTCATAGGGGAAGCTTGCATTTTCACTGGCCAACGATGCTTACACACCTCAAGACCAGCATTATCACGGGTTGGACTGTGAGTAAACGATTTCAGTTGAAGTTGCTAAGCTCAGATGATTAATTATACCAAATATTATCAGAATGAAAGGGGAGTGGTGGGAAAGGATTGAGTCATCCTTCATTAATATAACTGAGTGATTATAGACCAATCCCAGGAGAAAATGAGACTGCAACTGGCCATTGAAATATAAAATAGAGTCCTGAAGAAGCCTGCAACAAGATGTGTGCTTTGTGGCTAAGAATAGCAAGGTTAATTACAGAAGGGAGTGACAGAAACAGGAAAGCCGCAATCGCGCAAAGCAGAAGTTACTGCAGTGGTAGTTGCAGGGACTGATCACAGAGTTGTCAAAATATTAACCCTTGAGGGATGGAAGTTGGAAAGGATGAGGAAGGGTAAGGGGAGAGAACAGAGAGAGAGAGGAAAGAGAGAGTACAGACAGCGGGGGAAGGGGAGGGGAGGTGTACAGAGAGCCAGAGCGCATAGGTCATTTGTGCTTTCTACTCTTGTTCTTCTGAGGCTGGTGTAATGAAGGATAATATCTGTCACCCCAAGTCAGATTCCAAGTCTTGAATTATATTTGTCAAAGCATGACACAAAGCCTCCTTACATTCAGAATGTGTAATATTCAAGCATACCAATACAAATCTATATCACTGTTATTCTCTGACACACACTAAATTCTATAATAAAAACAGAGTGATTAAATCAAACAAATAAATAAATACATTTCATAGTAAATATCTAAATAATCCCTGGTTAATCAATTTTCTAACCATTTAAGTCTACCAAATATAACAGTCCCATAGGCAGAATCTTGTGGGCTACTTAAGAAAACAATAATGATATGTTCAAGGTTGTTACCACAAAAACATCTAAAACAAGTGAATAATGGGGACCTTTCCAAAACAAAATTCTGAATTTATAGTATTTTTCTTCCATATTATAATTCTAGGCCAATGTTTCCCTCCTTGGCTGGAATGGTAGCTGCCATTCCATTATGTTTTACTCTCACTTTTAGACAAACTTGAGTGTGTAGATACAAGAAACATTTGGCTGGGCATAAAGATTAGCAATGAGGAGTATGATGTTTAAAGTTGGAAATGGGTTTCTGAGGAAGAGTTGTCATCCTTTTAATGTTTCTTGGATTAATTGGTATGAGATAGTCTTTATTTGCTTGGCTGAAAAGTGGAAAATGAGGGCTACTTTAGCCCTTTGTGTATGTCCTCCTTCATGTGGAGTATCAGAATTCCATCAGAGTCTCACATTATTATTATTACTAATTATCACCACCATCGTTTTCATTAAGTATTGCTTGAGCATCTACTATGTGACAGGCATGTGCTAGATACTGAATTATAGCTAACTAAATAGGTTAATATTATCATACCTATTTGAAAGATGAGAGGACTAAGACTAAAAGGGAGATTGGCATTTCACTGAAAGATACACAACAATCATGAATAATCAGCAGAATTAGGATTCAAATGTAGAAATCTGTATTTTTTCCAAAATACTCTGTTACTCTTTATTTCATTTTATTTTAATTATTATTATGAATCATGAGTTTCTTAATACCATTAGCATTAACTGCATTTATTTTTAATGTTCAGAATTGAGTTACTCATAATAATTTCTATATTCATTAACTTAAAGCCCAAATTTGAGAAGCTGCCCAATTTTGCATATATTTTGGTTTCTGTCTATCGAAGCCCCTAAACACATGGCAGATGATAAGGTTTGGAGGACACTATCCTCCAAATATATTACTTTGGTATATTAAATACCAAAGCCAAAAGAATTTGAGAAGTGATGTGTTCAGGGAGGTTTCTCTGAACCTGCCTGACAAAGAAGGAAATACTGTCATTTGCAACAACATGGATGAACCTGGAGGAAATCATGTTAAGTGAAATAAGCCAGTCACAGAAAGACAAATACTGAATGATCTCTCTTCTATCTCTCTTTCTTTGCCCTTCTTCTCTGAAGCAGGTCATAAAACAGATTCTCTGACCTTTCCCTAAAGCAGGTCATCAACTCATGTGGGAAGGACCCTCCTTGTACCCAGAGGAAAGAACCTTCTCTTTCTGCAGATGAAGTGTAACAGGAGTTGCAGCAGCCTTGCCATGTTCCTCCTGTTCATTCCTGTTTATCTCCCTCCTTACTCCATCACTTTCTCCATGATGTGCAGTCCTCCTCAAACCTAGCGAGAAATACAGATGCTCTACTGTTTCTTATGAAGGCTCCTCTGTCATACAAAACCTATATTGAAAAGGGGTTTTTTTAAAAATCTGTCTTTTGTTATGGGACCTTAACCTTGAAACTAGAGAAAAAGATATTTTTCCTCCCCTCCACAAACACTTTCTAGAAGTAATGAGACGAATAGGTATTATTGAGAAGTACAGCGAGGGATTGTGAAAGGCCTACTAGTTCACACTGATTTGCCTTCTTTCATTTAGAAAATAATTGATATATAAGACAAAGAAAGGCATACCATATGTTCTTCCTTCTCAGTGAGTTTGTTTTTAAATCGACAAAATTATACATATATTGTTAAATATGATGTTTCAAAATATCATCTTTAACACTGTGGAATGGATCAGTTGGGTTAACATGAATTACTTTATATACTATCTTGTGGTGAAAGCACTTAAAATCTACTCTCATAGAAATTTTCAAAATATAGTATGCTATTATCAACTGTAGTCACCATGTTCTACAATAGATATCTTGAACTTACTTTTTCTATCTAACTCAGAATGTTTGTCCTTTGTCCAGTATCTCCCCAAACCTCCATTCTGTTAGTTTCTGGTAATTAGCAATCTACTATTTCTGAGTTCAACTTTTTTAGAGTCTACATATCAGTGAGATCATTCAGAGTTTGTCTTTCTGTGACTGGTTTATTTCAATTAACATGATTTCTTCCAGTTTCATTCATGTTGACAGGATTTCCTTCTTTTTTAAGGCTGAATAATATGTCATTATATGTTATATATATTTATTATAATATATATTTGTGCACATCACAAATCCTTTATCCATTCATTGATTGATGAACATCATCTTAATCTGTTTTGTGCTATTACAACAGAACATGAGACGTGGTAATTTATAATGAACAGAAATTTATAGATCGTACTAGAAGTCCAAGATCAAGAGGCTAGAACCTGCTGAAGGTCTTCTTGCTATATCATCCTGTGATGAAAGGCAGTAAGGCAAGAGATGGAGAGAGAGAATGAGCAAAGTGGGGCCAATCTCCCCCTTGTATAGCAAATCTACTCCCATGATTAAGGCAGTATTCCATTCACTTTACCCTTAAGGCTTAATCACCACCTCTTAGGTCCATCTGCTGACACTGTGAGACTTGGGATCAGACTTCCAACATATACTATTTGGAGGACACAATCAAACTACAGTAGACACTGAAGTTGATGCCATATTTTGCCTACCATGAACAGGTTGCAATGAACACGGAGTGCAGATGTCTGTTTGACATACTTTTCAGTTCCTTTGGATATACACCCAGTAGTGAAATTCTGGATCATATGGCAGTTACATTTTTAATTTCTTGAGGAATCTCCACACTGATTTCCATAATGGTTGTATTAATTTTCATTCTCACCAACAGTGTGCAAGGGTTCCCTTTTCTCCACATCTGTTCCAACATTTGTTATCCTTTGTCTCTTTAATTTGCATTTCCCTGGTGATCAGTGATGTTGAGTGTCATTTCATATACCTATAGTCAATTTGTATGTCTTCTTTTGAAAAAATGTCTATTCAGGTATTTTGCCTGTTTTGAATTTGGAGTATTTGCTTTCTTTTCTTTCCTTTTTAATATTTTTGAGGTGCTAGGGATTGAACCTGTGGGTGCTCTACCACTGAACTATATCTCCAGCTCTTTTTGATATTATTTTGAGACAGAGTCTTGCTAAGTTCCCCAGACTGGCTTTGATCTTGCAATCCTCCTGCCTCACCCTCATGAGTTGCGGGTGTGGACCACTGCATCCAGCTAGATGATTTGCATTCTTGTTACTGAATTGTTTAGAGTTTCTGAGCCAGATCTGAGTCATTCTGTTGAGTGGTCCACATGAGAATGAATTAGTTTATTTATTTGTTTTATGTAGCATCCTTTGTGTGCTCTCACTTCCCATTCCCCACCTCCAGATCATAGGAAACCATGTGTGTCAAACTCTTGCTTTTTTGTTACTGAGCAATCTCCACCAATGCAATGCACTGGAGAAAGACTGGAGGGAGAAAGTGGTGAGAAGTCAGGGTATTTCTATCAACCTTTTCCTGTGCTCAGTGTGAGTGCATCCCTTCTATGATTCTAGTGCTTTTTGGACTGCCCCTCCCTGCACTGTTGTGTTTCCCACCTGGAAATACCTCATCAAAAGTCTAACTCCCACTGGATGGTCCCAGCTTCTGGGCTTTGGCCAGCTTCTTCCAAAATTTGCAAGCCTCAATGCAAAGGCACAAAAGGAAGCCCAGATATCTAATTCAATATTTAAAAGTTGTAAATTACATACTATAAAATTGTTTTCCATTTTTTTCTGTTTTAACAAGTATACATCTTTGTAGTGGCATTTAAAAAATTGCTTGGGAATCCACAGGATAAATATCCACTTTGTTGTTACTCCTTTGATAAGTGAATTAAGGTGGAGGCTCTTACTTCCCCTACTTAGGCTCAGCTACTCATCCAACTATCCATCCTTTTAGAACTTCACAGTCTAGAAACTGTAAATACTATGATAAAGAAACTAAAATGTGGCTCCTTACCCCAGCTAGTCCAAGCCAAGAATTTTCAGCCCTCTGTTGCCTTCAATCTCCCAATTTGGCATCTATCTGTGGAGGAAAGGCCAAGGATCTATGTGTAGGAGCACAGTCCAGAAGGAGATGGAGGCATGAGATCTGAGTCTTTATGCCCTCCCGACCTGAGAGTTCTTCTGCAGGAAAGAACATGGCTGTGGAGGAACTGAGTGGGGTCTTCCAAAGTATAGATTCCAGATCAGAGTTCCATCTTGTACAGGTTTAAGAGCACCCCCCATTTTAAGAAACTCCTGAGGATGTTGGTGGAGTCATCTTCTAACTATTGCTAATCCCCTGTTTATCTCCTCAGCTCCTCTCTCACCTGTTCAACCAATACCCTGTATTAAATTCTTTCTTCCTAAAACATTCAGAGACATTTCTATTTTCCTGACTGCACTCTGATTGATGTGACTTGTTTAAAACCTTCTAAAATGCATTACATCCTAGTGATATTTTCTGTGCACTGTTGGTCGAATTCATCTAAACTAAAGAGAATAAGCTCCATTACAAAGATAGATTCAGTGGAATAAAATGTTTTCTGACAATCTAAATCTTTTCCTAACACATGCACATTTCATAAGTCATTTTTCAAAAGGCTTCATATATTTAGCTGCACCTAAATTTGCATGTGGAGTTACAAGGTAAATAGGACAGATGGAGAAAAATAGAAGTGGAATATTTCAACATACCAGGCAGAGGGACAAGAAAGTGATAGTGATTCAACTAAGTGCTGTGTCTTACTTAATATAGAGCCTTGGGTGGCAAGCTGCAGCCTCTGGGTTCCCTACAGCCTGCTCTGACACTTCCCACATTGCATCTTTCTCACGTGTCATTCCGCTAGGGCCGTGCCCTGCTAGCTCTTAAAATAAGACGTACACATATGGTTCTTACATAAGGAAGACAAAACCTGTGCAGTGGAGCTGGAAGTATTCACATTTGGTCTCTTGATAACGCTTGAGAAGAGATATTGCCTGGATTATGTAACAATTCAGTTCCTAGGTTGGGTATGTTTTTCCTGGAAGGCTCAAGAATTTGACATACATTGGACATCCAATCTACATCCCTTTCTGCTTTGAGATAATTTTGTGCTTTTGTTTATTATACTTTGTGCTTTTTATGTACATTATAGTTGTACATAATTTGGGCATTCATTTTGACATATTCATAAATATATATAACATAATTTGCTTCATTTCAATCTTTAATACTGCCTCCATTTCTCCCCTCCTCCCTTCCTCCCTGAACTTCTTCCTCTACTCTATTTGTCTTCTATCAATTAATTTTTCATTACTGCATTGTATTTATACATAAAAGTGGAATTCATTGTGATATATTCATACATGCACATAGCATAGTTTGGTCAATTTCATTTCTCAGTTCCTCTCTTTTCCCATCTCTCCTCCCTCCCCATCTATCCCTTGTTGCTACTTCACTGTTTTTTTTTTAAATCTCAATTTCAGTGATAAAACTGATGTTATATGTTTTTATATTCTATATCACCTTGTCTAATATATCACTGGTAACACGTTTGCTGAGAAAAAAAATCAAGAAGCAGCCAGTGATATTCTGTCTCTCCTGTTTCTTTGCCTTTGCTTGAAACCCTCTCACTGCAGCAAGCCTGCTCTGACCAACCCAGCATACACTGCCAAGATTAGGCAATGGAGGGAAAAGGAAAGTAATCAACTTTACTGCCTGATGTTACTAAAAACTGCAGCCAATTTCCAATTATCCATGTCAGTAGATGCAGGAATCTTTGAAATCCAGATCTCATCTATAAATAAAAGGCAATAAGAAAAACAAAGCAATGGAGCTTCATTTGATCAATAGTTGCAGTGTATTCTTGATTTTTTTAGTTGGAATTTACAAGATAATCATCACCTTGCCTTTCGGTTGAAAAAGAAGCCAAGTCTTAGAACTATGGCTGGTAGAGTGGTTTGAGGGACTTGGCCTTCATTTTTAGGTAAAAGGACATCTTGCTGCCCCCAAATTTCCATATTGAACTGCTTCTCCTGGACATAAAGAGGGGGTAGAGAACATGAAGCTTCTTATCACAGAGCCAACTGCCTAGGGAGTCAGATGAGGAGCAGAGAGGCTGTTCTGAAGGCTGGGCCAAAGCTCAGACTACTGAGGAAAAACAACGCTTAATACCTGAAACCTAATAGAGAGAGGGACGGTGGCTGCAGGTGCCACCCCTAATATCCCTGTATCCTGTGAGCAACACAAGCTCTTGCAAACACCAGGCAGAGGATACAGTTCTCCCAGCCCTCATTCCTGAGCAATGAGTAAAGGTCTAATTTTTTACTTTGGTCAGTAGTTGTACCATTCTTAATGGGGCCAGAGAAGGAAAGTCAATAACCTGCAAAATATATAATAAACCAAATCTGATAGAGTCATTAACCTTTATTATCTCCAATTGTTTGGGTTCCACATGTTGATATAGCCCCAATATTTACATGTGGGGTCAGGCTAGCATATTTCTATGAATTGGGAAATCCTATTGACAGCTTGAGGGGAAATCTGAGGATGTATGTCCTATTTGATGAACTAGTTACACCACGTTTGCATATGTAGAATGGTTCATTATGCCTTTTAGCTGGCCCTTGTGGTAATATTATCCTTATTGCTTCTGTTGGATTTAAGCCAAACAATAGTTGTGCCAC
Organism: Geosciurus inauris; assembly: GCA_004024805.1. NCBI lineage: Eukaryota > Metazoa > Chordata > Mammalia > Rodentia > Sciuridae > Geosciurus > Geosciurus inauris. The sequence goes on along the minus strand of PVHX01010622.1, from coordinate 23,516 downwards.
GTCAGTGACTCCCATCAAACATGGAACCTTTTGTCATAACATCCATATTAACTAAGTTGATGAATATCCAATGTGAGATAGGGTTATTATTGTTAATAGCTGCAATAAGTACAACAGATCGAATTGCAGTGCAAATTTCAAGGGATAAAGCATACCCAGGAAGGTTAATCATGGTGGATAACTAGCAGAGATGGTTATTTCCTGGCCATGCTGTATTCCAAACAAGAGAGTTGGCAGTGTTTCCATCCCATCATTTTTACTCACTTATTTTTTCTTTGCATATTTATCCCACTTCTCTCCATCTCCCAAATATACATTTGGGGACATGGCAACATTTTTTCAAGCGTTAATATGAATCTATGCCTTCTTTAGAAATAATAAGAACCTTACACATGTCTGAAGATTATGAGACAGAGCGTCTTTCAGCTCGCATCATGTTCCAGCACAGGAGGCGATGAAAACACATTATGTGAAAATTACTCCATGTAAAGTGAATATTCGTGTTCTCACTTGAGTTCTTTGGAAACAGATGGCCACTCTCTTAGTAATAAAAATAATTCTCTTTACTTACAAAGCTTTTATTTTAAAATATAGGCACTTGAATTGTGTTGCATTATCTTCTTACCATTCCTATGGGAGGTAGAGACCCAGATGTGGTACTTACTGTACAGGGTATGGCATTCCCAGCACAAAAGTGCAAACCTGACCTCTGAACCTGTTGCCAACTTCAGGACATTTTGTGGCTCCATAGATTTCATACCAGGATCAAGATCATAGACATTATTCTTCTATATGATAATTTGCTACTGCTTTAGAAAAAGATGCTAAAGTGATGTCAAGAGGGCAAACTCAAAGTTTGCATATGTTATAGGCTTATGTTATTTCTTGTTACATTTGTCTAGACTTGCATCTTCCTCAGAATTTGACTCAAGGACAGTTGCAGCCTGCTTTATGCACAGCTGCATCACCAGGGGGAAATGCACAGTTGGTTGGTGCTTTGAGTTTTACCATTGGGTTGATAGTGGAGGTCATGGTTGTTTTGAATGGAGGTTGATTGTTAATGTGTGAAATCAAGCGAGTCAATATATATCAGCCCAGTAAATGCTAAGGAGATCCCACTCGGCAAATGACTCCCTGTTTTCCATTTATTCCATACAACAGTCCACTTAGAAAAGCTTAAGGGAATTTTCACCTCAAGAAAACATATTTTGCGGAAACTTGTGTTAAATTACAGAGTATATTCTCTGCATTTCCTATCATCAAGATATGAGTGAGGGAGGCAAAAGTGATAAGCTCTAAACTTTTCTCCATCAGCAATCAGATATCTAAGCTGGAGGGCCAACTTCCAGGGCTGTTGATTTCTAGAAGCCTTAAGTGAGAGAAGAACAAAACATTTCCAAGAGGCAATTCTACAATCAAGAGGAACTCAGAAAGAAGGGCCTAGGTTGATAATTAGGTGCACTTTGAAATGGGAGAAGTGGCCAAGCAAGTTAATACTTTAAGGACTTGTCATTGAACTCAAAATACAATATTGTTTGTTTATGATGCATGTTTTAAAATAAGAAATAAACATTCAAAGTAGATTTCCCTCATGTATCATTTCTACCATCTGTTTTTTTCCCACCTAGCCACTATATAAAGAACTACAGAATCACATGAGACCACCCAGGTAGGCAGGCAGTGGTACTAGATTCCTTACCCTTTTAAAAGAAAAATTGCCCTAGACACTTGTTATAGATGGCAATGAAAACGTTCCCTTTCAACTGGGGAGAGAGACTGTTGAGATAGGAAAGAGAGATTGAGCACAACTCTGTAGAAACAATAGGCCAAAGGGTTTTGCAAGACTGGGCTGAACTGAGGGATTGCTCTTGGAGGAGAGAGGCTGGTCAGCGTGATGAGGCCATCTGAGTTTGCTAATGGTTGGACTCCAGTCCTCCTGCTTCAACTGGTGAATGGAGCACTATCTGTCTTGATGATTGTATTTTCAAGTGATTATCTCCAGGTCCTGGAGGACATCCCTGGTTTGTAGAAGACTTATATCTCAAAGGTGCAGAGATAATAAAGTTTACAGTTGCAAATTTTACAACAAAGTAAATGTTGTAGGAAAAGGGAAGTCAGTTGGGGCTATAATCAAGAAGAAGCCTAAGTTTTGTCCCCTGAAGGGAAGGTTAAAGTGTCTTGGTCACCCTTCCTCCTGTTGATTTCTATGTCATACAGCTGCTGGTACCCAACACTTTTCATCTCACAAAATTTGAGCCTCTATTCAGTTTTGGATAGCATCCAATCCCTTTGGAGTCCATCTCTCATCAGAAATTTTCTTTCCTTTTTTCTTTTGTTCATTTTTGCACTGTCTTCATTCCTACACAATAACAGACATTATTTTGAAATTAGCATATAAAACAGACTTTTAATCTATAATCTGCAGTCTCTGTCATATATAGAATAACATGTTGCCTTTTGTCGCTCATATATTCATTCTGTTGAGAACCATGTGCTAGGCACAGTAACATTGAGAAATGACTTGGAAATAGAGCTTTTTCAAAACCCTGATACATAATGGAGATGGGGATGGGGAGCGTGGGAGAAATGGAGGACCTTTGGATAGGGCAAAGGGGAGGTAGGGAAAGGGAGAGGGCACAGGGAAAGTAAAGATGGTGGAATGAGATGGACATCACTACCCTAGGTACATGTATGAAGACGTGAATGGTGTGAATCTATCTTGTTTGCAACCAGAGAAATGGAACATTGTGCTCCATATGTGTTCTATGACTTGAAATGCATTCTTTTGTTTTAAAAAATAAAAATAAATATTTTTTTAAAAAAACTTAAACAAAAAGCTTACATTAAGGATCAGATGACTGTATATATATGTGGGTTCCTCAAAAGACTAAACATGGAACAACCATATGACCCAGGTATACCACTCCTCAATATTTATCCTAAAGAATTAAAGTCATCATACTATACTGATGCATGCATACACAAGTTCATAACAACACAATTCACAATAGTCAAACTATGGAACCAGCTTAGGGGTCCATCAATAGATGAATGGATATAGAAAATATAGTGTATATACACAATGGAGTTTTATTCAGCCATAGAAAAAAATTGAAAATGCAATTATGTCATTTGCAGGAAAATGGATGGGACTAGAGACCATTATGTTAAGCAAAACAAGCCAAACTCAGAATGTCAAGGATCATATGTTTTCTCTGGAGAGGAAAAACGAAAAGAAAGATGGGGAGGGGGAGGGGATTTCATGAAAGTCAAAGAGATTTCATTAGAGGAAAGGGACTAGTGAGTGAGAGGTGGGGAGAGACAGGGGAGGGAGTGCTGGGGAGTGATATTGGCCAAATTATATTGCTAAATTGTGTGCATGGATGAATATGTAGCAACAAATCCCATCATTATGCACAACTATAATGCACCAATAAAAATGTGGGGGAAAAAAGCTTACATTAAGGGAGATAAGCCAGGCACATCAGTAACTCTAAATATTGCAATGTGAGAACAGAAAGGACTCATTTAGCTAGCAGAGTACCCGCTCATTCACTCATTCACACAGCAGTGATTTTATTTCTGAACACACGTCAGACTTAGAGCCCGATTCTGGGATTACAATGGTGAACAGCAATAGCAATACTTTCAAAGGGAAGGTCTGGCTTTGTTACTTACATCCTAACGTGCGTATGGTGGGGAGTGGAGGTTGGCATGGACAGATGACTACCAAGCTGTGCTAATACCGTGTGAAATGTGCTAATGATGCTCCTGGGAGAGGTCCCAGTGGAACATTGGAGGACATATTGCAGAATTTAGAGATCAAGCAAGATTCCCTGGAGTATTCTATCACGTGTTTTTCTACTCACCTTAGACTACAGCTTCTTATTGAGCACTATCACCTTGCACTACAAATTGCTGCACGTCCTGATTTACATGCCTACTGCTCCTCCCCTTCCTTCTTTTATGCTCAAGCCATTATAGCTACATTTGCAAAAGTAATACTTTTTTTTGGCCTCCAACAATTTTCTTGCTTTCCCAATTATGTTCACTTCTGGTTTCAAACTAGAGTGTCAAGTACAACTTCATGACCTTCTCGGTAACTGCTCCTTTGCATTTCATTGACTATTATATTTGATTCTAAATATCTTTCCACAAATCATTATTTTCTATAGAGTCATAATATTAAAGAATGAATCCCATTTCAACTGACTGAAAAATGAATTGTAGTTAAATGTCTTATGAATTTCAGAATGACATGTATGCCAAGAGCTACATTTTAAAAAATGGTAATGGGTGTTTTCATCTTGAGAAATCCATATTAAGTATAAGTCAGGTAAAAAATACTGAAGCATCATTGACAAGTTCAGGCTCTATGTAATTTGAATACCGGTACATTTTAAGAGTCTGCAACACCTTACATGAAATAACAGTCAAGTGGAGGTTATGTTGTAAGCACATCTCCTAACTCTTATTTACCTTTCTCGGATTCTTTTGGAATTTGTTTGCTTGAGTAAGGTTTGTCTTGATTTACTGTTCTCTTTATTTTTCTTAGATATATCCTCTTCTTTGCATTTTTTCTGTTTTATTGTCTTACACAGAGGAGGGTCATCTGCTTATAAGTCCTCCTGGTCCTGGATTTGAGATCTGTGGTGAAGAGACCAGAATGATCACTGTCTAGTTGTTTTAATTTATTGTGATAGTTCAGGCACACCGTTCATTCCAGTAGAAGAGTTAGGGAAAGTGGTCAAAGATGTGGCCAGCACAGATACTGCTGCTTCTTTGCCATAGAGTCCCCAATCTCAAACAAGTAGAAGAAGTGGTTGATATCAAGTTATGAATTACATATAAAAGAGTAAACTCTGGTAGCAGTATAACACCTAGGACAGTATAAAACCCAGGAACCTTGACATAACTGTGCTAGAAAGGCAAGGAGGAGCAAGGTGAGAATTTTATTCAGCATGAAGTTGTAAATGTCTAGGATCTGCGCCAGTCTAATAATTTTTTATAACAGGCCATTCCTAATTTGAGCACATCCATTAAGACCCATTTGGTGAAAAGGAATGCAAAGGAGACCTGGAATAAATGGAAAGGCATATATTTGAGTCCTGGCTTTGCCCCTATGGTGTAACTTTGGGAGAGTCTCACTGAATATGTGTTATTCATCCATAAAGCCAAAATAATACTAATCATACCTACTTTCTTATTGAGCAATGGGATCAACTGAGTTATTAGGTACTAAAGTAGTGTATAAAACCCACCACCTTACATGTTAATGAATAATTGCTAAGTGAAAGGGAATTTTGTATGATTGAGAAAGATAAGGTTCAGTTTTTTAAATGAAATACAAATATTTGGATTAATTTCAGAGCTGGCAAATGAATATAATTTATTCCAGTTGGTTCACAGATTTATTTACTAAAGCATCATATATAATATTTTATCAATTAAGATAAAGTGTGTCTGTTTTGTATGTACTGGTACCAAATGTACCTTTTAGGTTTAATTTTGATTCTGAGTTATAGGAAAAACTAAAGCAAAATGACATAAAAAGATAAATTTGTTCTATTTTCACTTAAGTGTAGGTAGCTCCATGATCATTAAGGATGCATTGCCTTCTTAGTTTTTTCTGATGTACTAAACTTGTAATTAATACTTCAAGGTCCAATATTGCTCCAGCCATCATCTTTATTCCAGCTGACAATAAAGAGGAAGCAAAATGGGGGGAAAAAAGGATATTCTCCCAAATTTCACATACTATTCTTGTTACTTTACATTGGCAAGGTTCTATTCACATGACCTTAACCAAAACAAAAGATGGAAATTTAGATTTTATTACAGAGCCCAAGTGCTCTCAAATTCTGTTATGGGAACAAGAACAAAAAATGGGAGAAGCTAATTCTCTCCACAATAGTAACTGGATACCTCTTTTCACTTCAGCCTGTAAGCAATAGCATTTATATTCAGACCAAAATCCTCCTCAAAAATATTAATAAGAAAATTATTTTATTTTCATACAGCAAAAATGTCCAGAGGTATGTATTCCACTGGATATAAAAAAGGGAAACAAATTCCTTATGTCTTAAAAGCTATAATACATGAAATAGGAATAAAAATATGAATTTCCAAGAGATAATATGATGATACAAGATAAAGTAATTTTGAATTCATGGAAGGAAAAAAAGGCGTTGCATTATTCTGAGATGCAATCATTATTTGCTGTAGTCATGCATTAAACAGCAACCTGGAAACCTGGAAGAAGATGTGTTCCTCTCAAAGTGCTTCATTTATTACAAGGGAATATTTCACACATTGAGAGACTATTATTGAGAACTGAATGTGAATCATAATCTGATTCCTCTCAGAAATACACACTTTGTATATTCAAGCTGAATTGAATAAGATAGATAAATAGGAGCTCTGACAAAGGCAGATACTATTTATTATAAAATGATCTTGATTTAAAGGATTCATTTATTTGTACAGTGTTTGGTTGATCTGAATTGAATAGGCTCTGCAGCTAGGCCCTTTTGGTTGGAAGCCTGGCATTGAGGCACAGTGGTCACAGTAGGAAGACAGGTGGCTGGATGCAATAGTGTCCTCTTTCTTCTCTTTCGTGCTCTAATACCAACTGACTATGGCCACGCCTCTCCTCAGAAGGCAGAGATGTGTGCAAAAGAATAGCAGAAGACAGAGTGGGAGGTGAGGTGAGAGGAACAGTTTTCACATACTTAAAACAGGGAATGAAATTATAGCTCTCCAGAGAAGACCAGGAGCACATTTCTCCTCCTCCTCCACCCCTCTCCACCCTCTGGCCCTCAACCTGGGCTAAGATCTCTCTTTCTCTCTATATACTACTTTTATGCATGTGAGTAAAAATGGAGGGAGTTTCTCAGCTTACCCACAATGCTTTCAACTGTATAATTTAAAGTCATGATATAAGAATAAAAGACTATATTTAAAATATTTTGCAAGATCTATTTTTGACTTAGTGATCTTTTGGATTTTGCTTCTCTTGTCTTGTTGACATTTTCTCTTGTTCTGGTTTCAAATAAAAATTTGTAACATGATAAGAGGAAATGGTATAATGCACAAAATGTCACATTGAAACCAAAAGAGCTTAATTTTGGTTTGGTTCAAGTCAGAAACATTGTGATCCAGCCATCACCATTTCTAAACAACATTAGAAGTAATTATGGAATATCCTGCTGTTTTATCATGTTCTGAAAATAAAGTAAAATGATATTTGACTCTCTCTTTTCAATCAACATCTGCTAGTCCCCTTTAGACTTCAGATTTAGAAGTGAGTTGCTATAATAAAATTTTGTTATATTCTGTATTGATAAAAGAAGTTAATGTTAAGAATCTATTTTATACAATAATAAGACCCCCAGCAATGTAAATATAGAATTAGAAGTGTCCTTACTCTCTTAACTTTGTTCTTTCCAGTAAATCATTCTAAACATACCCACACATCACAATTATTTGCAAATGTTTTTATACTTAACGTGATTTTCCTGTTCTGATGTTCTTATGTAAAACATTTATAACTTGCTTAACTCAGTATTTTCTTACTGTGAATGCTTAATAAATATTTTGACCTTAAATTACTCAATCACAAGACTTGTTAGGATATGTTGAAGAAAAAAGACGTAAAGTTTTTCTGGGATGAGCAATTTTTTTCTGAATAAGTCAATGTTTCCTCAAAAGGTGTTTATAGTGATTACTTATAAAAATAATAGTACTAGAAATAGTTTGTTTTTCCATCTGTTATTTTGGTCCAACCCTGACCATAGTCATTTTCCTCACATGCTGGGAAACTGAGAACCTAGCCTGGTAGGGTTCCAAACTTTCGAAGGTTATTGTTTATTAAAAAGATAACAGGGGCTGGGGTTATGGCTCAGCAGTTGAGTGCTTGCCTCGCATACACGAGGCACTGGGTTCGATCCTCAGCACCACATAAAATAAATAAAGATATAAAAAATAATAGCACATCATTTAAAAAAAAAGATAACAATTAGCGTGAGACACTTTAATCTTGCTTTAGAATAAGGGATTTGCTGCAATGTGATGTCAACATTTTCCAACCAGTGGATTAAAATTTTGATTTGTTTCTGGCAGTTTTCTCTCTTCTCATGATACAGTAGCAAGAAATATGTCATGAGTCAAAGTGAGAAAGATGTGGAATTGTGCACTGGGAAAGTCCATTGAAAAGGGAAGTGAGAAAAACATCCGAAGTAGAAAAACAGTAGAACTAATGATTCTCTACATTTGCAGATGACTGGAACCTATGGTTTCAGAATTGGAAGTGAGTCTAGCCTGTGTATCTTGTTTTTCCAATGGTAATGAGCTGATCAAAATGTACAGTCACTCAGCTCAACAGAAACATTAAAGTTTTCTGGCAATTCCATGTTATCTGGTCCTCCAGTTCTTAGAGAACTTCAGTCTGTTTACATGATCAAACCATGAGAGGTCAGATCAAACTGATCTCTCTCCTACATCTTTAGCTTTAACATCTGACCCAACTCCTACTCCAAAAAAAACTGGAAGCCATTACAGATTGAGATTATCTCGCCTTCTCACCAGGAAGTATGCTATTTTTTTCTACATCCATCGACACCAGTCTTTCTTCCTTATTAACTGTCTGAAATCAACAGGGACTTCTTTAAGTGCCAAAGGCCAGTGCTGCCCATGTGCTTCAGATTTTATTTCCATCAGACTTCTGCACCGCTTGCTGCAGTCAGTTCTGTCTCCTGAATTATCAGCTTCTCTCTCCATTTGATTATTTACATTTAAACATGCTTTAATATTTTTTATTGTAAAAATAAATACAATACACACATTCCCTTCTAATAATTATAAAAATACTGATAACAACTCATACTTATTAAGCACTTAGTATGTGCTTAAGATCTTTCTTTTATGAACTTTTCTGGAGGAGGGAACAGAAGCATCTCACCAAGGCTTGCCTAGCTCTGGAGTTTCCACTTCTCTTCTGACTATGGAGATGGGTCCTCCAGACAGGTAGTCTCTGCATGAATATTATTCTTTCACTAGTAGTCCCAGAGAGAATGAATAATGTCTTGTCTAGGGTCATGGAAATGTAAGGTCTGTGAAATCTCTGTTAGATATAAACAAATAGGAATTGACAATTGATTGGATGTCAGAGATTTACAAAGATGGCATGTTTTGGTTGTTATGGTACTGTTTATTTCATAGTAGCAATCACAGACTGAGGAAGTGGCTCAACGGAAAGGTGAAAATTCATTCTGGGACCTGTTGGGCTTGAAATGTCTGAGGGTAGGTGGATTAAAGATGAGCAGATAGGGATTGGAAAGATGAGAACAAATGGAATTAAGCAGTCTGGAGCCTGAAATTATTTCTTTGAAGTAGAAGTCTTTTGAGCTCTCCACAAATTCATACATCCAAAGTTCCATAGCAAGACCAATGATGGCATTCAGCATAATAAAACTGTGTGGTTTACAACAGCAGTCATTTCCTCCCAGAGGTCTGGAGAGGCCAGAGCATGGGATCAGCTGATAGCCTGCCTTCTTCCTGCATATCACCAAGGGCAAGATAACCATGTTTGGGCTTTTTAAATGTATGACTTTCATCATTCTGAAGTTCTTCCTAATATTAATCATTTGATTATGTTTCCATAGAAAGGAAGTCTATCTATTCTAATGGCATTTTATGTAAATATACAAATGCACAGCAGAATATTTCAAATCTATTATTCTTTCTAGACCTTTAAAAATTGACAAAGTCCAAGTAAGTTACTAAAATGTGTTGAGAAAACACACAAATAATCACTACTGTTAATAACTTTTGAGAATCTACCAACAGCTGAGAAGTTTATTGTAGTTTTTAAGGTAACCCTACACAGTAGATATTTAACTCCCATCTTAGAGGTGAAAGACTGAAGCTGGGAGAAGTTGGATACTTTGTGCACCATCAACCATTTGCAGCTTCAGTTGCCAACAGTCAATCCATGACAAAGTTGCTGATTCTGAGCCCTGGGTGCACACTGGAATTACCAGGGGAGCTTTAGCAATTCCAGCACTTGGGTTGCACCCCACACATATTACATCAGAACCTAGTAATCAGGGAGAAGCACTAACAGATCCAGAAGTTTAATAGTTCCCCAGGTGATAGCAGTATACAGCCAAGCAATACTAGCTTGCCACTGAAACCTAGGATCTCTTCCTACCATGCTGCTCTAAATCAAAAATTGATTTCATCCCACTTGGAAATTTACTCAGAACACCAATAGGACAATTGATCAAACATGACAAACAGAATAAATAAATGTCTTCTTGATAGAAAAGAATGATCTTCTTCTGCCTTCCAAGTCATCAAAGAAACATTTTCAAAGCCCCAAATCCCAGCTACAGTGCTTTGGTTGTTCTGCTTGTTGACAGCAACTTTATATTTATGTCACTATTCTTCCTGGTTTTGAGTGACCACATGCAGTGCTTGCAAGCTGGGAAGGGATATCTGAACACACCTGATATAATGATTTTCTTTATAGATAAAGAATAGAGTGTAAATCAATTCCTAGAGGTGTCTCAGGAGTTTATGACACATTTTTGAAGCTTCTAAATTATTAGTAAAGCTATAGTTGAACCCTTGGCCTTATTTAGCAAGTGACTACATTTATTTTACTTTGAGCAAAATTATATTTTCCTAAGCTTGGAGATAACAGAATATAATGAAGCATCAGCTATGTATATTGCACAAATGTTTAGATTCCCAAAGGACATATTTAAAAAAACCTCATATTTTCCTGTTATTTTTGACAAACTTTACAAGGTCTTCAAATTACAAGCATGTTTTATGCATACATATTTTTGTCATCTGGGGAACAGATTTTTATCTCTATGACATCTATCTAACAGTTATTTACTTGCAAATAACACTGCCTTATTTTAATGTGAAATCATAAAAATTTAGCAAATAAAAATTGTTATTGTTTGAGATACTCAATTTAACTATTACTTTTATTAGTTCACTCAATTGTTATGGATAATATATGACTTTATACTTGAAATTTCTTCTATTTGTAGCCAATCTTGTAGCAGAGATTTTGATATTCAGCAAATAACCTCCTTCAAATTTTTCAAAAAAGATGGCTCAGAGAGACCTTTCTTCCTCTTAGCTTTGTCCCATGGCTCTTTAAGCAAGCATCTCAACTTGTGCTTAATGGTTAGCCAAGAGTTTTCACAAGAATTAAAACCCATTGTATCTCTTTTATCGATATTTCTCATCATACCCAAGAGGAAGAATTAAGGAGCTAAGCATCTGGATCTATGACAGACATTTGTCAACTGCCTGCAAACAATATTACTTTCAGTATGTAGCATGTCATAGCAGCTATGGGGTAAGGGAAGATAGGTAAAGTGACATTAACAAAAAGCTTCTGATTTGATTTTTCATGCCTTGGTAGTTTTTACTTAGTTTTATGAAATAATGAACCTTGTGTTCACAATGCCCATTGATTTTTTTTTGTTGTTGTTTTGTTTTTTTTTTTCCCCATTGTTTTTTGATTCATTCTATTAGGGTGGAAATATCCAGGCCACTTCAAAGTACATTTGCGCATGTTAATTATGTCTATAAAATCAAAATATGCTTGGAAATGGTGCATTGCTGTGTTAGTTGATGATGATTTGGACAATATGGACTCATCATTTACATAATTTTTGCTTCTTTATTGTAACATCTATTTAATTGCCATCTACATATAGGTTGTTTCAAAATAATTTGAAGTGACTTAAAAGGAATGATAGAAGTATGTAAAAATTAATATTTGCAAAGTCAGAGTTCCTTAGAGCACAGGCAATGTGTTATAGTGGAAAGAATACATGCTTCTCCATTTGCTACCTGTGAATCCATAGATGGTTACTTAGCTTCTCTGAGTTTCATTGCCTCCTTTGTAAAACAATTCTAGTACAGCATTGCTGCAAAAGTAATGTTTAAGGCTGAGTAGGTGATTTTTTTTTTTTTTTTTTTTTGGTACTGGAGATTGAACTCGGGGCACTCAACCACTAAGCCACATCCCCAGCCCTCTTTTGTGTTTTATGTAGAGACAGGGTCTCACTGAGTTGCTTAGCGCCTCGCCGTTGCTGAGGCTGGCTTTGAACTCACAATTCTCCTGTCTCAGCCTCCCTAATTGCTGGGATTACAGGCTTGTACCACCGCGCCCAGCTGCTGAGTAGGTGATTAATAAGTGAGTTTTCTCATCATCAAATATCTGAGACAGTCAAATATCTTAAAATGTGTATATTTCACCAAACAAAATCTCAAATTTCTATATTTGACTAAGCTCCTAATATGATCTTATTATTAACAACTATCATTAATTGAACAGTTAATATGTGTAATGTTATACATTACCTTTGTTCAAAGCTCTTTTGTTTCCATTTTCTTATTTCATCCTCACAATGAGTCATTTTGGTTCTGTAAGAATAGCCATCATTGGATTAATGTAAATATGCACTTACTAGAGTATTCTTTGAAGAGCCACTTTTGAATGTTCTAAGTGATGAGCTAGGATTTCTTCCCATAACATCATTTATAAACAAGAAGTTACTTGTGTGTCCAAAATTATATTGCACATGTCTCATTCATGTTTTGTTTTATGTGAATAGCAAGTTACGTCTTTCTTACTATTTGGTATATACAAATCAATGTGTGAATCAAAATTATCTAAGTAATTCAAATAATATGCTTCACATGGAGGAATTATTTTGCCTTAGATTGTTGAAATTTTGCTATAATTGCAAATAATTATTCATTTTCCCACATATATGGCAATAATATAGATATTGGTACTCTTTGAGAGTTTCTAGGTATTTTATAGAATATTTTATTTCAGTATTCTTTCTTTTTTTTTGAGTAAAAGTGAGCTTCTCTACATTCTATATTCTGTGGAAGCTTTTTTTCTTTAATATTATGTGTCTTTCACTAAAAACATTGTATCTCTTGCTTTTTGAAATAGTTACAAAATAACCATTTAAGATTCTTATTTTTAATACACTAACACCTTTTATTTATTTGAATTCTGAGAATAGAGTAAACATAGTACTCTGTATTTTTTTCCTTATAATTCTTGAAAACCTGCCAAGTAAATCAGTAAATAATTACATTTTACACTCCAAGGGACTCGCCACTGTAACAATATAATAATATTTTTTTCAAAATAGAATTAAAGAATCATTAAGGTTTGAAAAAAAGTGTTATGACAGTCTTCTCTAATAAATCTAATAAGAAATAAATATAGGTAAGCAATTTAAGAAAAGACAAGTGTATTTTTTAAAAGTTGTAAGAGAATATGACATATAATAATATACTAACACATTAAAAACTATAAATGAAGTAGGTAATATCATGGGAAAACACAAATTTCTAAAATTAATTCAAGAAGAAATGAACAGCCTGATGAGAACTCTAATTAGAATATTTACAGTATGGCAATATTTTTAGAGATAAAAACAGCCATTAAAACCTGTAATGCAGGCTGGGGTTGTGGCTCAGTGGTAGAGTGCTTGCCTCTCACATGTGAGGTACAGGTTCAATCCTCAGCACCACATAAGAAAAAATAGACATATAAAAAGCAAAAAACAAAAACAAAAACAAAAACAAAAAACAACAACTGTAATGCCAGGGATTTGGGAGGCTAAGGCAGGAGGATCACAAATTTGAAGTCAGCTCAGCAAATTACTAAGACAACAAACAACCTGTCTCAAAATAAAAAAAATGAAAAGAGTTGGGTACTTGGCTCAGTGGTTAAGCACAACTGAGTTCAATCCCCAGTACCAAAGGAGGGAATGGGAAGAGAAGGGGAGGAAGGGAAAAAGAAAAGCCATTAAAGACCAAATAATAGAAATCTTATAATTTAGAAGTAAGAGTGTTGGGGTAAAATTTTGATGGCTAATGGAAAACATCCCACTCATTAGCCTTGGAAATTATGAGGTCATGGGAAGGAAATTCAGGGGAGATGTTAGATGGCAGGAAGAAAAGATGCAAGCTGGTATAGAAGAAATTGATGTCTAGTTTACCCTTTTGAGAAATTTAACCACAACTGGAAAGAGAATACAAACCAGTTAAAAGGAGAGTGATTAGTTTTACAGACAGACTTCAACACATTTGTAGGCTGAGATAATACATATAAGTTAATTGAATGAGGAACATGTCAAGCTGACCAAATCAAAAGTAGTTACTACTTCTGGTGAGAGAAGTCAGGAGAGTTGTTACCTTTGAGTGCACAAAACAGATTTGGAGACTGGTGATGCTCTATATTTTGATGTGAGTTTTAGTTACATGGATATATTCATTGACAAAAATACATCAAGATTTATTATAATATCTATTGTTAAAATGCATATTTATTTGTAAAAATGTACAAAGCATTACTGTATTTCATGATATAACAATTAAAAATTTATCCTCAAACAAGAGTAGTTAGTGTATATCAAGTTCTTTGCATGCATGAGGTCTTTTAATCCTCACAGCAATTCTATGGGACAGGTCTCTTAATGTCCTTGACTCACAGATGTAGAAAGAGAAGCACAGAGATTTTAAGTAATAGCGTGTGTGACCCCCACACAGTGTGACAGCAGGGCCCAGCCTCCTTGTTACTATTATACAGTCTCCTGTTAAGGGAAAGGACTGCATGGGAAAAGAAGGGTCAGGGATTGGGAGAAATGGGAGGCATAGGGAATACTAAGATATTAAAATGGTGGATGGTCTCTCCTTCATCTATGATATAGGAAGCAAGACCATCTAAGAGGATATGGAGGAATGTTGGGATTTGGGAAAAATGAAAACAAGAAAGATTACAAGGATTGGATTATGGAATGAGCAAAACATGTTGTGGAAAGGCAGCATATGGTAGCTAAGGAACTGTTCAAGCTGTGGGGTCAGATGCCATGTTTTAATCCCTGCAACACACTCATGAACCTTGTGACATTGACCAAGCTACTTGGTCTCTTCAAACCCTCATGCAAATGGTCTTGGTTGTCATCTGACCACATTTCATTCTGTTTTATATTGTAGGAAAATCCTTTATCCTGCTTTCCTGTGTTTAATCCTTCTGTATGACTTAGAGTCTAGGGGGACTGCATTGAATATTGTTATCAATTTAGGGACAATTGACATTAATATAGTATTGAGCCTTTCAGTTCATATACATAGTAGTGTTTTTTTCCCATTATTTCATGTATTTTGTGTCCTGTTAAATTTATAATATGCTGCGTGAAGCTCCTGTCCATTTTTGTTAAATATATTTGAAAATACTTTATACTGTTTGTTTTTATTATACATAGGATCTTTACTTTTATTAAATAGTTTTCCCTTAGCAATTTTGCTTTATATGTTCAGTTTTTTTCTCAGCTTTTGATCCCTACTATTTTCAAGAATTAAACCCTTCGTAAGATAATACACCAGTCCCATCATAATCAGTACTTCCATTACCACACTTATACCCTTCAATCACCTGGGCTATAACTTCTTTTCCATCCTAATGTCAGTTAAACCTTCCCTCGGCATCTTCTGAATTTTTCCACATATTGAGTTTCTATCAACCACCTATTCTTTTTTACTTTGTGACTTGGTCATTTTAGTGTAGGTAGGAAGAAGCAAAAGATTAATCTGTCATGCTTAATTATAAATTTCATATTGCATTTCCCAAATCATATTGCTGATATTTAGGAAAATCAAGTTTTTATATTGATTCTGTAGGTTAGGAAATAAAAGGTTTGTATTTTGATCTTGAATCTAGCCACCTTGTTGGTTTTGGTTCTTTTTATTTCTAATAGTTTAAAAACTTATCCTCTTGAATTTCTAATAAGAAAATATATGATTTGCAATGATGATAATATTGCCTCTTCCTTTCTTATTGATCTTTCTTGTTTTCTTGTAGATTTTAGAATGTTAGACATAATGGTGAAGATTCTCCTCTTTTTCATGATTGGGATGGGAATTCTTGTAGTATTTCACCATTCAATATTACTTTCACTGTTTTGGAGAGAGAGTCTTTATTAAGTTGGAATATTCACCTCTACTCATAATTTTCAAAGAACTTTCTTAATGAAAAGTTGAGTTTTAAATTTTATAAAATGTTTTCATATTTGTTAATGTGATCACATGGTTTTCTCTTCCTTAACCATTAATGTGATAAATTATATCACATTTTAAACATTGAATCATTGCACATTACTGGACACACTCTGATTTGATACTAATTTATTATCCTTTTACTGTGTTTCTGGTTCCACTTGTTTATTTGATGCTTTCACATTAAGTTGATAAATGAAAGTGGCTTATAATTTTTTTGCTCATTCTGGCCTCAATGTCATGGTAACATACTTAAAAATGACTTGGATAGTTTTATTCTGTTTCTTTGGTCTGGACATCATTTATAAAACGGGAATTTTATATGTTGCTTTAGTTTGTCTGCAAATTTTTCTTCTGAATTCTTGTTCTTTTTAAAGAATTGTTTCTTCTAATTCAGCTTTAACTAAGGTTACTAGTTTTATCAGTGGGTCACTTTAATAATCCCTGTTTTTTTAGACGAATGTCTATTTTATGTAACTTTTCAAATAGCTATTCTTTCATCACAATGTTTGCCTTTTTGCCCACCTTTAAAAAAATTAAAAATGCTATAACTTGGTACTCATTGATCAACTTATTTTCATTCCTCCCTCTCTGTTCCCACTCTCTCAGCCTCTGGGAACCAACCTTCTACTCTGTTTCTGTAAGATTAACTTTTTATTCATCTATTTATTTTTGGTACTGGAAATTGAATCCAGAGGGGCTTCACCACTGAATCATATCACAGACCTTTTTATTTTTTATTTTGAGACATTGTCTCATTAAGTTGCTTAGGTCCTCATTAGTTGCTGAGGCTGGCCTTGAACTTGTGATCCTCCTGCCTCAAACTCCCAAGCCACTGGGATTACAGGCATGCTCCACCACACCTGTGCCTAGTTTATTTAATTTAACATATCTCTGAGTTCCATCCATGCCCTAGTTTATTTAACTTAACATATCTCTGAGTCCCATCTGTGTTATTGTAAATGCTTTGATATCATCTTTTTATGACTGAATATTATTACACTGTGTAGATGTACCACATTTTCTTTAATTGTTCATTGGTTGGACATTCAGCTTGATGCCATTTCTTGGCATTTATGAGTAGTACTGCAATGAACCTGGGAGTGCAGCTGTCTCTTTGACAAACCTATTTCATTTCCTTCGGATCTATAGCCAAGGGTGGGATTGCTGGATCCTATGATACTTCTATTTTTAAGCTTTTGAGGAATTTTATTACTGTTTTTATAACTGTTAAATAGGAGAAATAAATAGGATAGTTACAGTTAAATAGGAGAAATAAGTTCTGAAGTTCTACTGCATTGTAGTGTGACTATAAAGATAATGTACTGTACGTTTTTAAAATACTAAAAAGAAAGGATTTTGAATGGTTCCACTGCAAAGGAATAATACATGTTTGAGTAAAAAGATATGTTTATTCTAATTTGAGCATTAAACAATGTATGTGTGTGTATATATATGTGTGTGTATGTGTTTATATATACACATATATATGTGTGTGTATGTATATATATAAACAGCAAATGGTACCCTATAAGTATGTACAATTTTGATGTGTCAATTAAGAAAAGCAAAACATAAAGAAATCAAAGTTGCCAAGACTTAATTACTTTATTGGCTTTTTAGAGTCAACATGGGTTTTATAGATACATTTTACTATACTTTTACTTCTTCATTTTTTAAAAAATTTATTTATTCTACTTAGGTATACATGTACATGATAGCTACTTCTCCATTTTTTAAGTTACTGATTTTATCTTTTATAAATCCATTTTTCTGATTCTTAAGCTATCCATATATCTTCATTTTCTCTTGTTTTCTATATACTTAAGGCTATAAAAGTTCTGAATATCATTATAGCAAAATCTTACAAGTTTTGATATATAAATTGCCCTGTTATTCAAAATTATAATTTGTTTTTCATTTTTAAAAAAATTCATTAATATTTTAAAAGCTTTTTCACCTTGAGAGTAGAGAATTATAACTTTAATTTTTAATTTCATTGTATTATGATCTATGAAAATTTATGTTATAAACTTTCTTGGACTTATTTTATCACTTTCTGTGGAGGACTAGTTAGCTTGTGAATGTGCTTCATTTGTATTTTAAAGAAATGTGCATACTCTGTTTTATGTATGTTACAAAGAAAGATTAATCCTTTTGTGGTTGTGTTATCCTCATTGTTCATCTGTTATATTTGCCTCTGATTTTTCTGTGGCTGAGAGCTGTATCTTAAGTCCCTGATTATAATTTTAGTTTGACAGTTTATTCTAGTTTCCTCAGTTTTCATTTCATATTCTGTGAAAAATGGTTACTGATTCCATAGAGATGTGTTTCTTCTTAATTTTCTTCATGCTCTGCTCCTTTTATCACCATGAAAACACCCTCTTCATCTTTTTTAGTGGTTTTTCCAATATTAACATTGTGGCATCAGAATTTTGCATATTAACATTTGCTTAATTCAGTTCTTTTCATTCCTTTAATCTGTCTTCCTGTGTCATTGGTTTGAGGGATGTCTCAAAAGTATATTTTTGAAACTGTATTTAAATGCAATATGAAATTTTCAACCTTTTGCAGTGAATTTAAGCATCCTTATATATTGGAATTTCTGATGTGTTTAGAATTATTTTGCTCTTTTATTTTATTTTTTCTATTTATCATGGTTTCTAGTTTGTTGTCCCTTTACCCACTTTTAATTGGAGAGATAGACTTCTTTTAGTTCTGTTTTCCCCCTGCTACTTTACAAATATATAATTTGTTTTTACTTATTGTGTTTACCTTAACATTGTTAGCATGTATGTTCAGGCATATTTATTCTATCATCTAGTGTTAATCAATATCTCTAATATGCCTGAGTAAAAGGAGACTTAACATAATTTTGTTTTCCTCTGCATCCTTATGCCTCTTGCCTCTCTCATCTTTGGATGCTCACTGATTTTATTTTGAATTTAATATCCAGGTGGCTACATTTTAAAAATTATGTATGCATATATATTTAAATTAAAGTTTACTTAGTTGCAGGATATTTTATTTTTCTTTGCTATCTAATACATGTATCACTTCTTTTATCTCATTTCCTCCCCCTGGAGTTCTTCTTAGTGGTTTATATTGTTTTGCAATTCTTGCAGAGAAAAATCTTAAAAGAACTAAACTTCAAAGTTCCTTTCAGTTCTAAGAATATCTTTATTTCTGCCTCTCACTTGTATAATAGTTTGGCTGGGTGTAGAATTCTAACTTCAAAGTTATTTTCCTTAGAATGTTGAGGCTATTATCCCTTTCCTTAGTGTATCCTGGGTTGCTCACAAGGAATCTGATGTCAATCTGATTCTTATTTCTTTGTAAGTCATCTTTCTTTTCATTCTGACAGCTTTAAAGATATTTCTCTATATTCTTGATGCTCACAGATTTCATCACAATATATTTAGATATGTGTGTGCATATGTGTGTGTT
The DNA here is from genome assembly GCA_004024805.1 of Geosciurus inauris. Taxonomy (NCBI): domain Eukaryota; kingdom Metazoa; phylum Chordata; class Mammalia; order Rodentia; family Sciuridae; genus Geosciurus; species Geosciurus inauris. Next base: position 3,956 of record PVHX01010622.1, on the reverse strand, counting down.
TCATCATCTATCCTATAGCCAAGAGAAGTTTTAAAAGTCTGAGAAATTTTCCCATAACATTTCATTAAATTCTGTCCTTACCTCTATTTCTCTATTTCTATCTTCTGGATGTATTTTAAATATATTTTAGAACTTCAGTGTTATCCATATATTGTAACTCTTTCTTACTTTCTTATTCATTCTGTTCCCAATACCTCCTTTTGGACTTTGGTGTCCATCTTCAGTCTGTTCTCATCTGCTTTTGGTTTCTATGAGATTTTCTCACAGCCTCTAATTCAGCACCATTTATACTTCCTTTTTGTCTGGGATAAAGGGTATGGGCAAGGATTCTATGTATGAACAATGCTCAGTTTACCAACCTAAGTCAGCTTTCAAGTTGTAATATTTGTCAGTACACTCACCAGCTGTGATACTGATGAGACCAGACTAGGGTTTGGCAAGACAGGAAAAGTAGAAGAGTTAAAGATGGACTTGGGGTGCCAGTGAGTCTCACATTTAGAACTGTGAGCTGTCAAGACCCTGCTGCAGTGGGATTCAGGAATAGACACACAGAAGCTGCAGAAAGAAAAACTGTAAGAGCCAAGTTCACAATGATGGACCCATTCATGGTGATAATAAACAGGCGTCAAGACATGAACCTGTTTCAGAAAAGGAGGATCAGAGTTTGAATTTTTTAAGTGCAAAAGCTCCATTACTGAGGGACTTATGGGATGTTTAATCTTTGGTGGTTGCTGATGTGGGATTTAGGTTATGTGGGGAAATTGGCCAAAGAATCCTGAGCCCAGAACCCTGGAATGATGACTCTTGTGGAAGCTGATGTGACATTTGTGGAAAATTGCAATAGTCATCTGAAAATTGCTAATAATAATTATTTGAAAAATACTATTGACATTATTACAACTTAGCAAATATAACATATCAGAAGAAAATCAATGTGTGTTTCCATGTGTCAAGTGTTTGCTTTTATACTGTGTCTTCATGTGGTTATGAAGGAAAATATGTTCTTCAGGAACATAGATTTTGCTGTCCTATGTTTCTTAAGGAACATAGATTTTGCTGTCCTCTTCTGAGGTTAGTTTTGTGATTTTAGACCCCTCTAGTCCACACATACAATCCCTTAAGACAGCTAATCTCCAACTTAGAGCACATTCAAGGCATCTGAAGAATCATCTGCCCATAGTACAGTGTCAATTATTGCATGCAGAAACAGGGCATACTTCTTTAGTTAGCATTCATTCTCCTCATAGGCTGTGACTTATATTATTTTCCAGAGACACATGAATTTTTTAAATAAATGCCACTATCCTCAAATTAAATCTACTCCAATTTCTATTAGTATTAAAGTGAGGGACTTCCAAAGTAACGAACACAATAACAGAAAGCAAATTAAAAATCTCTGCATTCAGGTATTGAGTACTTCATTATTTCTGATAAAAGTTTAGTACATCCAGCATTTAGGGTCTACCATTCAATATTTTTACATTATTTGATATAATCCTTTATTAATGGTGTTTAAATGGATGAAGAATGCATTGCTAGCTCTTAAAATTGAGATGATACAAATTGGAGGAAGAAAACAAAATGTAAATTATAAAACATAACTAGTCCTAGATATTTATCTTTGAGTTTCAAATTGGGATCAGAGACTATAGATGAGTGATAAAAGTAGTCAGCCTGTGAGTCTTTAAACCTAAACTTGGGGGAAAAGTCCCAATGTCTCAAGTACAGAAGAAATCATAATTGGTTAAATCTTCCACATTATCCTTGAGGCAGGAGTGAAGGAGTGGGGAAAAGCATACAGGAAATCCATGGCTTTATCATACTGATACTTGACATCTTTATTAGCATAAACTTAAGTACTAAGTAGATGTAAGTACTACCTGAAATAAAGTATCACATGCTGAAAAATGGCACCACCTTTTTAAGTGCTATTTATCATAATAATGATAATATCATTAGTTGAGCTTTTATATTGTGTTTATACTGCCTAGCACAGTATCAAGCACCTATAAATTATCTCTTATCACTAAAACAACCTGAGATGAGATAAGCATGATAAAGTTCTTCATATAGGATTAAAAGAACTGGGAAGCTAAGTTAATACCTGCTAAATTGCAACAGAATAAGTAACTACAATGAATAATTTGGCCCCCAAATAAAGATTCTAATAAGATTCTACTTTAGCATTGGATTGGGTTGGAAGTGGGAGGATAAGGATCCTATTTTTATTTCTTTGTGTTTTTTTATAATTTTTTTGTTTGTTTAGTTACTTTAGTTGATTTCAGTTTTTGGAAACAGCAAGACTGAGACTGATAAAGGAAGAAGTTTGTTCTGTTGCTGGCTCTGGTATATATACTTGCATTGCAACAAGGTTTTACACAAGTTTACACAAGGAACTTGTACCAATAGTGAAGTATTTAGCAGGCTTTACAAAAATGAATCTCCTTGTCTTTTGCAAATAAGTTACAACTAATGACCAGCACATTTAGAATGATTAAGTTGCATGAAGAAAAATATCTATGAATTGTGTATTGCCAGTGACCCAATTAGCTTGTCAAAATGACTGGATTAAGACACATGTTGCAATATAATAATACTTTCTTTTTGAAAGGCTGTTGCTCTTGCAAATGTAATCTTAACATCAACCCAGACAAAACAACAAAAAATTCCTGGGTAAAAAAGAAAGATAAAGAATGTAGCCAAAATAATTATGCAAGATGTCTGTAACTTAAGTTGAACCAAAGAAAAGGACCATTCCTATAATTATATTTCAGGAAAAATTTTGAAGTAAAGCAGTAATTTTAATCTCCCTCAAGTTCAAATTTACATTCCTAGTTCTCATAAAAGAAATCGAACACACGAATGGAATATTTTTTTTTACTATCATAGGTACTGTAGGCAGCATAGACCGCATGTTTTCTAATTTTTGTAAATAATTACCTGGCACTGAGGAAAAGTGAAGGAAGAGTCAGAGATTAAGAACCCTCTGAAGAACACCTGAGTCCCCACCATAGTCCAGTGTGAGTCTGTTCTTTGTTTCCACAGAGCATCTGTACAACCACCACAGCATTTTTGCACTTTTTCTTCCTGGCTTCCTTCTGTTGGGTTCTGACTGAGGCGTGGCAGTCATATATGGCTGTAACTGGAAAAATTAGGACACGGCTTATAAGGAAACGCTTTTTGTGCCTTGGATGGGGTAAGCAAATTACATACTCTTTTGAGATCTTGTGAAATGACTTAAAGCATCTGCACCATGAAGTAGTAGAGCTATTATCTATAGGATGCTTTGTGTCTGATTTGATGTATGAAGTAGAAATATATGAGGGTGGTCACATTTGAGCATTCATTGGTCATCTGGGACTTTAAGAAGGAGTAAGTATTGAATACCCATGCAGCTAAGCAGTCAGTTTACAATCAACAGTGCCAGCACAGTATGAAATGAGACCAGAGATGTATCTACAGGCAGAAAAATAAAGTGTTCTCTGCTAATACTTTCTGAAATTCGAAATGTCTTCAAATTTCAGTACATGATGGTTCACTACCATATTCTCCCCTCCCAAAACTAAGAGTTCTATTCCAAGAAATCCCCAAACAATTGGAGAATACACTTATTCATGTCACAGGCAGAAAGCAATTAAAAAAATCAGTGAAACCTCATGTGTTACCAGTGGGGTTCTCAAAAATATAAACAGAATTGCAAACAGACATATTTTATTATTTCTTTGCCTGTCTTTATTGGGAACATTTTCTTTCAGATTGCTTGATGACAGACATCTGGAAGGTTTATATGTTTCATAGGGCCATTTCTAATGAAAGCCTAATTTAAAAATCTGGTTTTAGAAAAAGCCCAGGAATTTTCATGTTTGTCTTTGATTAAAAAACCTATACTAAAAAACTGAGGAATTTTAGACCAAATATACAATAAATAACTAGTGTATAAGAAGTTGAGAATAGGT
>PVHX01010621.1:36456-69114 GCA_004024805.1 Geosciurus inauris | reverse complement strand
CGGAAGTGCGGCGGGCTGTCTCCGCTGGGGTCTCTGGAGCGACTCTTACCCTGAATTTGGGCACCCAAGTGGCTAGCGGCTGGGGCCGTGTGTCCACGGGAGCAACTGCTAGGGGCCCTGCCTGGTTGGGTGGGCGTTGGAGCCAGGTACCCCTGTAGAAGCAGGCCCCGCCCGGGGCGAGCCCTGGGCTGAGCCGCTGTGGCTGAGCTCCGCCGCCACTTGCTGCTGAAGTCACTCTGCTTGTGGCTATGACTGCTGGCTGGTGGCCCTGCTTACACGCGCAAGTGAAATTCCTGCCCGGGTAGCTGTATGATGATATCCAGAAGCTGGCTGGGAGATGGTATTTCCACAACTTCAACCTCTGGCTCTGGAGAGACTGACCACAGCGTCCGTCTAGGCCGCCATCTTGGAACCGCCTCCCTAGAACCACTTTCATAGTGTTCCAGAGGTTCTGGTATCTTGTATCACTATTCTTGTTTGATTTTAAGAATGTTTTTACTTTCTCATCTAATTTCTTCTATCATCCATTCATCATTCAAAAGTGTGTTGTTTAATCTCAGTGTGTACACATAGCTCCTGTGGGTTTTTTATATTTTGGTTCTTGATTTCTAACTGTAATCTATTACAATCAGATAAGATGCAAGGAATATATATAAACTTTTTTGTATTTGCTAAGAATTCCTTTGTGGTCTAAACTATAGTCTTTTTTGGAGAAGTGTCCATGAGCAGCTGAGAAGAAAGCCAAATAGAAGAAGTCTATTTGGCTTATAATGTTTTAGGTCTGAAGTCTTTACTGAGATTATGTCTGGATGACCTATCAGTGAGAGAGGTATATTGAAATCACTCAATATCATTGTCTTGGAGTTTTGAGTCTTCAAGTCAAGGAGTGTCAATTGTATGTTGTTAGGTCACTGATGTTTGGGGCATAAATATTTACTATCGTATCTTCTTGTTGGATTTCCCCTTTACCAGTATGAAGTGACCTTTTCTGATTAATTTTGGCTCTCTTCTGATTAATTTTGGCTTGAAGTGTGTTTTATTGGATATGAGAGTAGCTACTCATTTGCTTGTTTGGAGGATTCATTTGCATGGTATGTCAGTTTCCATCTTTTCACTTTCAGCCAGTGGATATCTTTTCTGTAAGATGAGTCTCCTGCACACAACATATAGTTAGGTCTTATTTTTAATCCAGTTGGCCAGCCTGTCTTTTAATTAGAGACTTGAGACCATTTACATTCAATATTACAGATCATTCCTGCCATTTTGATTTATTTCTAATGTATATGTGGTCATGTTACTTATTTTTTTAGGCATTCTTCAAGTGAGATTTGTCCATTTGCAAGCTCTAGAATTTGTTGATTTCTTTTGCAAATAGTTTTTTTTTTTGCATACAGTTTTCTTTTTTAAGCATTTTCTGTAGGACTTCTATAGTAGTCATGAATTCTTTTATTTTCTGCTTTTCTTGGAAGGTTTTTATTTCTTCCTCAATTCTAAAGGATAACTTTGCTGGATATGGCAGTCTTGTTTGATAGTTACTATCTTTCACAACTTGGAACACATCATTCCAATCCATCCTCGATTTTAGAGTTTGTAATTAGAAATCAAGAGTAGTTCTTTTTTTGGACCGGGGTTGTAGCTCAGTGGTAGAACACCTGCCTAGCATGTGTGAGGCACTGGGTTCGATTCTCAGCACCAAATATAAATAAATAAAATACAGGTCTATCGATAACTAAAAAAATATTTTTAAAAAAGTAGTTCTTTTTAAAAAAATGTTTTTTATTCTCATTAGTTATACATGACAGTACAAAAGTAGTTCTAATTGGCTTGCCTCCTAATGTGACCTGGTGTTTGGCCCTTGAGGCTTTTAAAATTCTCTGGGGCTGGGGATGTGGCTTAGTGGTAGAGCACTTGCTTAACATGCACAAAGACCTGGGTATCTATGTCTTTAGCCTGCATCTTACAACCTTTTTCAATTCCAATGATTCTTAAACTTGGTCTCTCAATGTTGTCTAGAGTTCTTTCATATTCTGGTCATGGTTACATATTTTCTTCAATACTGTCTGAATGTTCAAGGGTGGCCACTTTGTTTTCCAACTATGAGATTTTGTCTTCTGCATACCCTACTCTATTGGAGAGTCTTCCAGCTGAATATTTTGATTTATTTTACCTTTTATTTCCAAGATTTCTGTTTGGTTCTTTTTCAGTATCTTTATCTCCTTATTAAATTTCCTGATTCACATCCAGTACTGACTTTCTTTTTCTTTTTTTTTTTTTTTTTTGGTACTGGAGATTGAACTCAGGGGCACTCGGCCACTGAGACACATCCCCAGCCCTATTTTGTGTTTTATGTAGAGACAGGGTCTCACTGAGTTGCTTAGCACCTCGCCATTGCTGAGGCTGGCTTTGAACTCGCGATTCTCCTGTCTCAGCCTCCCTAAGTGCTGGGATTACAGGCTTGCACCACCGCGCCCGGCTCTGTACTGATTTTCTTAATTCAGTTGTTTCCTTGTGTTTTCTTGGAATTCATTGATCTTTTTATAATTATTCTTTTGGATTTTTTTATCTGATATTTCATCTACTATCTTTGGAGCCAGTTGCTGGTGAATTTTGAACCTTAGGAGGTGTTATTACCTTGTTTGGTTGGTTGTTTTCCTCTACATATTTATCATTTTGGGTTTTGTGCACCTGTTGGAGATTTCTCTTCCACTCTTAGTAAGTGGACTTTTTCAGGGCACAACCTTCCCTTGGCAATGTGTTCTGGGATGTCAGGTTGTTGTGAAATTTTCAATATATTTCCAAGTGGATTTTGTAGTACAGTTTGATAGGTCTTTGGTGGTGATTAGTGTATTTTGATAGAGTGTACATTGGGTTAAAGTTTGAGAATTTCACGTTCTCTGGAGTTCTCACAAGAGTGGTGTCCCTGAAGATGTGGTGATTGTGTTTATGCAGCAGATATGTGAGGTAGGTCCTCTGATTGCTCTCCTTCACTTATACTCTGTATTCTGAAGGAATATGGAAGCAACCTAGATTGACACCCCTCCTGGGTGTTGTGTCCACAGTCTTGGTGTTTTTGCTATAGCAGCAGATCAGACCTGGATCCACAAATGAGACCTGAAGGCTTCTTCCCCTTCTCCCAACTGTTCCTACTTGGGGCCTGGTAATTGATTTGGGGTTTTTATCTCCCCTATTCTTTGTATTAAAGTAGTATTGGAGTCTGAGCATGGTTGGTTTGTGTGTGGTTTGTATGCTGTCTCTGCTAGGTTTTGGGTGTAGCTCAGGAGTAGAGTCTCTACCTGTGAACTTAAAGTTTTCCAGTAGATTACCAGCATTCACAGAAAAGGGGTAAACAGACAACAGCAGTGAACAATATGCAGCATTAAAATAAATACCTGAGCCAGACGTGGTGGCACATGCCTGTAATCCCAGCTCCTGGGAGGCTGAGACAGGAGGATCACAAGTTCAAAGCCAGCCTCAGCAAAAGTGAGGCACTAAGGAACTCAGTGAGACCCTGTTTCTAAATAAAATTTTAAAAATAGGGCTGGGGAAGTGGCTCAGTGGTTGAGTACCCCTGAGTTCAATCCCCAGTGCCAAAGTAAATAAACAAGCAATCCCCAGTGCCAAAGTAAATAAATACCTGATACCTCCTGCAACATCTACAGTACTGCCAACAGCAACAATAATAAATAGCCATAAACTAGATCTGGCATTAAATAACAGTTGTCAACTATCATCCACAGTACTAATAACCTCAGCTACGTGAATGGTGAAGGCAAGAATTATATAAACAAAATGGTTCTTCAAGATGGTAAAAATACACTTCATTAAGAGAAAAGATGTGATAAGAAGGTACAAGAAGAGTTTGGAATGTTCAAAATATGAACAGAGAGAAAGCAGAAGAAATGTAGCAGGTGATGGGTATGAAGAAGTAGGATAAAAAATAAATTTAGAGAACAAGAAAATTTGGCTGTTGGGGGTGATAAGAGAAATAAATGAGAAACAAATCCAAAATAAACAAAAAACCTTAATCCTGAAGACAAAACAAAGAAAAATAAAGAACACAAGACAATACTAAAAGTATGAAAAAATGCACACAGATATATGTATATAACCATGCCAGAATCAGTACAGTAGGATCACCAAAGGTTGGGGGGAAGAAAAACCTCTTAATGAGAAATGAAAAAGTTGTCTCCATGGACTTAGTCAAAAATTTCAACAGGAATGTATATATGTTCACTTCCTATGTCAGAGAGCCCAGCTTTCTGTATTTTCTTGGGCTGTGTACCATTAGAGCAAGGAGTGGTGGTTGTTAAACTCTTCCTCTTTTTGTGTTACTCACCAGGCTGACAGCTAGAAAAGTCTGGAACCGAAGCTGGTTGAAATAGCTCTTAGCTTCCCTTCTCACCAGTATATGGTAGGGTGAATGGGAAGTGCTGTCAGATGGAGTTTTGTCTGAACAGACCAGATTGATACATTCCCAGGGTGGAGCTGCTGCACAGTTCTAAGTGGGAAATTCTGTGGCTGGATTTTAACTCTAATCAGGCCTTTGGGACTTGGTCAGATGGTATTGGTTCTGGAGAGATTAGATCAGCACACCCCTAGGCCAGGCAGATGCAGATCTCCACAGAGTGTCTGGATTTCAGGTGCCTCCCAAGAATTTTATCCATAGGGTAGGAGAGTCAACCTTCTATAAGACTCTCACATAATCCAACACCTACAAATATTACCTTCCCTAACTCAGTCACAGAGTGTAATCCCTGAGTGTAATTGTGTCCACCTGTGTAGTTTCCCTACCCTCTTCAGCTGGTCACATGAGCTGTGAGACTCAAAGGAAAAATGAGTTGCATTTCCCTCCAAATCTCTAACTTGAATCCCCTTAGATACAATCTTCTCTCTGCCTGTTTCAATCACATTCTGCTAGGCGCACTCTAGGCCACACAGCAGGCACTTGCCAGGACAGTATGGCAATGTTTGCTGTGAACTTCTGGGCTGCCACAGCAGCAAGCTGCAGCTGTGGCCTCCTCTAGAAATCATCTTCACCTCAGTTGTCTGCTTGCCAATTGAGAAACACCAAGCACTTTTCAGACACCAGCTCACTGAGAAACCTCATTCAGTTGAGACTGCTTTTCTGTTCTACAGATTTTCCCATGTCACATTTCTTTGTCGTTTTTCTCAGTTTGTGTTATCCTTCCTCTGAATAGCTAACTGATGATACTGGCACTGCTGCCACCAGCTTGGCTTCATTTTGCTCTTTCTTGACCTTTGTTAATGTATCTAAATTTCTGGATCTCTTAATAGTCTCTACTTGATATTGAATTTCAGTGAATTCCCTTTTTCACCCACCTTACTGAGAAGCAATACTTCTGCTGCTTGAATCCCAAGCCATGGGGCAACTGGAAATGCAGTTTCTATAATCTGCAGTTTCTTTCTTTAATTTGCCATCTTGAATTCTGTTAAAAATTGTTATAGTAGTGCTTATCTAATTGTTTTTATTATGTTTCTTTATTCATTAATTTGTATTTTTATAATTAACTCATTATTTTTAAAATCCATATCTGTACCAAAGCTCAGAAGATCATCAGAGCTTCACTTAAGCAAAGTTAGAATAAAATGATCTGGTCAAAAATTGAGCCAGGCACGGTGGCACACGCCTGTAATCTCAGTGGCTCTGTAGGCTAAAGCAGGAGGATTGCAAGTTCAAAGCTAGCCTCAGCAAAATCAAGGCACTAAGCAACTCAGTGAGACCCTGTCTCTAAATAAAAAATACAAAATAGGGCTAGAGATGTGGCTCAGTGGTCAAGTACCCCTGAGTTCAATCCGCAGTACCAAAAAAAAAAAAAAAATTGAGGCAGATTTATGCACATGTAAGATTAGTCAGGACTTTTTAAGAAAAGATAATAATTATTTCTTATATATAGAACTTAAAATGTAGTATAGTGGCAGAGGTATCAATATAAATGAAATTATATAGTAGAATTTTATATTAGAATGTAGTAAGTGGTATGGAGAAAAATGAAGCAGGGAACGGAGAGAGAAGGCACCCAGATGGAAGTTGGTGGATGATCAGAAAGAGGAAGAACTCAAAACAGTAGTAAGGGACTCAGTACTGCAGATAGTGGGGAATACAATTCCAGCCTAAAAAAATAAGAGTATAATAATTAACACATATACTGCTGTGTGCCAGGAACTGAGTATTTAACAAATATTTATTTAAGCTTTACAGTAAGCCTATGAAGTAGATATTTTTACTGCTCCTATTTTATAGACAAGTAGGATGGTTAAGACATTGAACCCATGCAGTTTGACTCTGGAATCCATTTTCTTAGGAAATACTACAAAGTATATTAGTCATGAGGCAAGAGTTTCCAGTGTGTTTGAGGAATAGCAAAATTGGTGTGGGTACAGCAAAATGAATGGAGAATGGTAGAAACTAAAGTCAAAGTGGTAGTCATTGGACAATGAATGAGATGGGAAAATTCAGCTGAACTTCAGCCATTGTAAAGATTGGGCTTTTACCCTAAAGTGGAGGGCCATTGGATGGTTTTGAAAAAGACAGTGACAGAATTTGTCTGACTTTTTAGAAGGTAGAGTCGTGGATCCTTTTCCCCATAGAACTTATGGGTAGAATTCAGGAGAGCCTGGGCACTTAGGAGTATTTTCACCAAACTTCTAGTTGAAACAGTGTTTTCTTCATATAATGTAGTCAACAAACCAGAGTAGTACTGAAGTTACCTGTGACTTTGTCGTGGCCAATAAATATCACATTATTGTTGCAGATATCCTGAAGTAGCATTTAAGGTCATTATTACTTTGAAATTATAAGTTCTTAGACCCACTGCTAGATCTCAATGCACTAATTAAGAAGCATATATATTAAAATTATTTTTAATATATATTTTGATAACTATATATCAGTGTAATTGGTTTTCTTAGTAATCCCATGTAATTTTTGTTTATTTAAAAACACTGAAAGATGCCCAGTTGATTTTACCCGGCTGCCAAAGGAGTCCATAGCACATAAAAATTAAGACTGTGTGAAGATTACTATGGCTACTATGATAAGAGTAGACTAAAAAAATGGAGGGCAAGAAAAGGAATGATACATGTTAGAAGACTTTTACAGTAATCTTGATAAAGGGTAGTGGTGAGTTGGACCAGAGTAGTGGCAGAGGAGGTAGTGATATGTGATGGGACTTTGGATGAGTAAGTGTATACTGTGAGAAGGAAAAAAACAATCGTAGGATGGCTCCAAGGATTGGGATCTATGAAAAGAAGGACGGACCTGCTACTTGAGATGGTAGAGTATGTTTCAAAAAATTTAGTTTTGCATATAAATTTGAGATGTTTGTTAGAAATTTAAATATTACTCTGTGACTTGGTATTTTCACTTAAAGTAAATGTCAAGATATATTATTAGAACAAAATGAACATGTATCTATGTATTAAGTAACTTAAAAATTGTAAAAAATCATGTTAGAAAATAAGAGTGGTCACAGTTTGTGATGGAATGGCTAAATTAGAAAGAATGACGTATCAGTATATGTCACCATAGACAAGACCTGTAAATAAAGAAAACCAAAATAAGTGAAGAATGGAATGGGTATGTGTTAAGTGTTTACTTAACTTTTTAAAATGTCATCAGTTAACATGGGGGATGAAATTATGAGCTCTTTTATTCTTTGTTTTTTATAAACCTTACACAACTTTTTAAAATTACAGTATAGCTAGTATTATCATAGTAATTTCAAAGGAAATTTTAATGTCTTGGAATATAAATTTGAACTAAAGATGGAAAATCATCTATATAGTATAATAATATGAGTAAAATATGACTATATGCATATTTAACTAGAAGAAAAGATTAGGGTGTACATTAAAATGTTAATAGTGATTTTCTCTGGGTGATGGAATTTGAGATGATTTTAAATTTTTTTATTTTATGTTTTTTGTAGACTATGAGAAGACAGCGAAATGAAGTTGTGGTTGAATTAAGGAAGGTGAGTCTTGGTAATATTGGGACTTCCAGGCATAATTCTAACAGTATTATAGAATATATAGAAGATGTTAAATATATATTGTTATGTAAAATATATTTCCTGTTCAAACTAATTTTTGACTGAATATAGTTAAGCTTTTTTTTCAATGTTCGATACTCAACATTTCTTTTGCAAAAGGTTGTTTTAACTAGTTTTGAAAAGCTATTGAAATTGGGGGCTGGGATTGTAGCTCAGCGGTAGAGCGCTTGCCTCACATGCGTGAGGCCCTGGGTTCGATCCTCAGCATCACATACAAAGTAATAAAATAAAGACATTGTGTCCATCTATAACTAAAAAAAAAAAGCTATTGAAATTGGCAAGATAGAGCCAGGCACAGTGGCGCAGGCCTGTAATCCCAGTACTTTGGGAGGCTGGGACAGGAAAATTGCCAGTTTAAAGCCAGCCTCAGCAACGGCGAGGCGCTAAGCAACTCAGTGAGACCTTGTCTCCACATAAAACCCAAAATAGGGATGGGGATGTGGCTCAGTGGTCGAGTACCCCTGAGTTTAATCCCTGATACCAAAAAAAGAGAAATTGTCAAGATAGGACTTCTTCACTGTGCAAAAATAGATATAAACAACTTACCAGATTTTTTGTAGTTTTTATTAATTTATGTAAAGTGTAAGTCATAGTAAATAGTTCTACTAATTGATAGGTGATAGACCTTGAGAACAACTTATTACTTACAAATTTTGTCAAATTTTCAAGTATTAAAAGTAGATTATAGTTGAGGATATATTTGTAAATTTGCCTCAGTTTGAGTGAAATTCGAGTGGCCCTCAAATTTTGTAAGGCATTGTTGATTTTTGTCTAATTTTGAATTGTCCAATTTTTGCTTTGACTTTGCTTTTAGGTGATAAAAAGAAGCTCCCAGATGATGTGTAAAATGGTTTAGTACTTTTAAGTAAATATATATGTTTGGTTCTGGCTTACACTGTGCTTTTTAGTCTAACTTTTTGTTTTGTTTGTTTTTATGTATTTCACACTTCATTGAAAATATAATATTTGTGGTTTGGGACTCAAATTAGTATCAGTTAAGTGTCTGGTTCACAATTTTGTTTAATTCTTTTGCATTTGAGTTTTAAAAGGCACTTCATGTTTCTGTAGGCTGATTCCTCCAAATCTAACCTTTGAAAGTGTTTGGCTTTTTTTAATAGCATAAATTCTGTTTGACTTTCCTTTTTTATTTTTATTTTTTAAAGAATAAAAGAGATGAACATCTCTTAAAAAGAAGAAATGTACCACATGAAGATATCTGTGAAGACTCTGATATAGATGGTGATTATAGAGTGGTAAGTTACTATTATTCTGATAACTTACTTGTGAAAGATTTCACATAAATATAGCATTTTAAGGTAACTTTTAACTTATTTTTTTCTCTTTAACATCTTTTCCCAGCAAAATACCTCTCTAGAAGCTATTGTTCAAGTAAGTAGCTTCCCCCCACCCTTTTGTATTTTCTGGACTCAACAGTCAATCATTATGTCTCTACATCATAAATTGTCTTTCTTTTTTTTTTTTTAATAGAATGCTTCAAGTGATAACCAAGGAATTCAATTAAGTGCAGTACAAGCTGCTAGGTAAGTTAAAATTTGAGGACAGATTTCAATTTTATGTTATATAGGGGTGCTGTTTAACTTTGATAAACAGTAGTAAACAGTAATAGAAAACTATATTTATTCCACAAAAATTGTTCTCTAATTTAGAGTATTAACAGTGGTGACAATTTTAAAATTCTTATGAGTTTAAATAAATACAGTGAATCTTTCATGTACACAATATGTAGAAATTCTAAGGAAAAGTTGAACAGATTACTGCCAGAGAGTACTAGAAAAGCATTATTTATAAATCTTTAACTGTTACTAATTTATAGGCTTTATTTTTAAAAAGTCAGATTCTTCAGATCCTTAATGGCCAACTAATTTTTCTGATAATCCTTATTTTGATCAAATAGTAAATCAAGTTATAAGCATATGCTTCTTGTGTCTTTCCAGGCCAGAAATACCAAGTTGTTTGTACATTTCTGTGAATCCTGTGCCCTCATATTTTAAGGGAAAAACCAGAAAAATAATTATTACCAAGGCATTTATATTAAGAAATAGATTGGGGGAAGACATGGTTTCACCATTATGCAATATGGTAGTTGGCTTTGTATACTTATAATAATACCACCACCATGTGATATGATTATTAGTGGGAAAGACACGCAATAAGTTGATCCTAGTTAATTTTTTCTAGTTTTTTCAAACTGGAAAAAAATTTTACAGGTCCACCATTATCTTATCCAATGCATGAATCCTTTGTATTTTGTTATATTTTCTACTTTTGTGTATTCACATTAAATAACTTAGAACAAATAGAGAAATTAGAGAATTACATTGTTACATATTATAGGTAAAGAACTTCTTAGAGAATATGAAGGCATGTAGGAAGAAAACTTAGAAAGCTGTTCACATCTCAGAAGGGCTAATAATTAAGAAATGTATTGTGTTTTCTGCTGTTAGTGTTGATTGTTAGTTTTAGGGAAGTTCTTCTCAAGATGAGCTCTGCAAGAAAATTAAAGCCCAGTGCATCTTAAGAGATTCTCAAAATGTGGTCTATGCATTCCAGAAGATCTGGGACAATTTCAGGCATAAAAACCAAACTAATTTTAAGGCTTTTTGTTGTTGCTGTTGATTTCTATCATATTAATAACCTTTACATTGATGTTATAAAAGGAACTATGGGTGGAATTGCTGGAACCTTAACACAAATCAAGACAGGGACACTAAACTGATTTTATATTATATGTTGTAGATATTATATTCTTTATTATGAAAAGAATAAAAGCCATTTTTGTCCTCAGTGAAGCAGTAAAATATTTTTATTAAATCATTACCTTTGATTTCCTGAAACCTTGACTGAGAAAGACTGGGTGTTATAATTTTTATAATTTTTTTCCACTTGTGCTAATTACTGTGTCTTATGTTTTGGAAAATACTGTGAAAATACCATGTGATGTAATTTTCTCTTAAGTTTAGAATCTAATTGGGAATGCAGAACTACATAGAAAGTAATGATAACTCAATGGCAAATTAGGACTGTGCTGTGAAATACTCAGAATAAATAGATGGAATTGTGTAAAACAAAGAACTTGAAATGGACTTGGAACAGATATAATTTGAATAGATAAGTGTGATAAGGCATTCCCAGAGAGGGGAGTAAGATATGAAGAAAAGACTTAGAATGAGATAGAAGTCAGGTGTGGTGGTGTAAGCCTGGAATCCCAGCACTTCGGTTGGCTGAGGCAGAGTGGTGTAGCTCGGTAGTAAAGCACTCCTGGGTTCAATTCACAGTACCAAAAAAAAAAAAAAGATCATGCTGGTGTGACAACTGAGCTATTGTTGAGTTTTTGAGTTATAGAGAATAAGATTAATTAAGTAAAGTAAAGCCAATTTGAGGAGCAGTTTTGTTTTTGGTACTGGGAATTAACTAGACCCAGGGGCGCCCTACCACCAAGCTATATCTCCAGCCTTTTCCATTTTTTGTTTTGAGACAGGATCTTGCTAAGTTGCTGAAGCTTTGACTTCGCAATCCTTCTGCCTCAGCTGTGCTGGTTCTTAAGCCTTTCCTTTATATACTAATAATGCAGGGGATTCCAGTATAAAGATTTGTGTTAGGTCACATTGAGGGTTTAATCATCTAAACCTGCAATCTCCCACATGTGAAAGTAAATACTAGCTCAGTTTTATTTTGTTTTTATCCTGTAAACTCTATTCAGTCTCCAGCATCTCTTTGGGTATTTTCCTGTGTATTGCTGTGCACTTTTGTCTTTGGTTGCTGAGATAAGAGTGCTGTTGGGCTTTTCTGACTCAGTTTAGTGTACAGAGTAGGATAAAAAATTGAATATTAGTGTCAGCTGTAAACATAAATTGGCAGCCTACTTGTTCTTGCCCTTTGACTCTCTATGGCTTAATATGGATCATTTGGAGGTTTTGGTGACCTTTAAATTTATTTCTTAACAAAGTAAATGCTGGGGTCAAAGTTTGCCCACTTTTTTCTCTGAGCCCAAAATTTTATTAAATCCGAAGGTAAAACATATAAAAACATTGTTATAAGCTACATTCAGAATTTTTCACTGAAGTAATGTAATATTATACTAATAAAAATGATAAAATGTCTCATATTTTCCTAATTATTGATCATCTCAATAAATTTAATTTACAAATTAGTCTTTTATAATTAGAGAAACTATTGCATTATATAAATTACAAAAATTAACTTCAAAGAGAGTACTTGTGCCATATATTTCAGATCTGATAATATATTTATCAAATATATTGTAATTGTGTATGTCATTAAGTTACAAAGAGGTATATATCTTTCAGGAAGCTTTTGTCCAGTGATCGAAATCCACCAATTGATGACTTAATAAAATCTGGAATATTGCCTATTTTAGTCCATTGTCTTGAAAGAGATGACAAGTAAGTACATTATTTAATAAATTTATAATATATCCTTTGGAGAAGGCAAGATTTTCTAGTAATTAAGTTTGATCTTTAAAGAAAATAGACCTATGGGATGGAATTGAAAAGTCAAAGTGAAAAGCAGTGCAAGATAAGTTAATGTAGGAGATGCAGGCAAAGGCCAAATAGGAATTTAAGTTGATACCTTGATAATGATAAATTTAACTTGAAAGGTTTGAAAATGGGCAAGAACAAGTTTGGTTAGTTAGGTACTTGACAAAACTAGGAGAGTAATATATAAGTATCTTAACAAAGAGATGTTACAAAAAAATAAGGACATAGGAAGTAGTTATATACCTTTATATAGAAGTAATGCTTTAAACAGTGGTTGGGTTTTTTTTATTTTATTGCTGGATGGATAGATGCATTTTAAGCATATTAAAATGCTAGAGGTAGGAAATATTGGTAGATATGTGGGTCAGTGTAAAAATTGTCTGTTTAAAATCATTTGTTGTTTTATAGTCCTTCTTTACAGTTTGAAGCTGCATGGGCTTTGACAAATATTGCATCTGGAACCTCTGAACAAACTCAAGCAGTGGTTCAGTCCAGTAAGTTGTTTATTAACAAATAAAATTGTGATTTTTTTAAAAAGACAGTAAAATGTATATTTACATTATAAAATAATAGCTACCCATTAGCAGGTAGGGCTGTTGAAATAGCCAATTTAAGTATGTTACTTTAATCACCTTGTTCTGGTGACTGACATTTTTGGTTAGCAAAACTTCATTTGATTACTTTCTAAAAACTGAGAGCATTTTGTAATTATAGTAACAGGTTGCATTATTATGGTTCTCTTTATTTATAGGACATCAGAATTAAAGGAGTTTTTCCCATTGCCATACTGTCTTAGCCTCTCTCAATGTGATTTCTATCATAATGTTTGAAGAAATCTTATACAAAGTAGTTTTACTGAAAGAATGAAGATTTTTTCATTGTTATAGTAAGATTATTTTTAATGATTCAAGAGATGTAAGTTGAAAATTATTATGAGATATAGTAACTTAGGTATATTTTTTCATGAATACTATTTCATTCTTCTACCAAAGAGATTAATTAGTTTCAAAGAAGATACTTTAAGAATCCTTCTTAAATGTAAACCATGTATAAACTTGTTCAAATCATAAGCACTAATTTCTTTTTATTTTTTTATTTTTTATTTTTTTTGGTACCAAGGATTGAACTCAGGGGTACTCAACCACTGAGCCACATTCCCAGCCCTGTTTTGCGTTTTATGTAGAGACAGGGTCTCACTGAGTTGCTTAGTGCCTCGCCGCTGGTGAGGCTGGCTTTGAACTTGCGATTCTCCTGTCTCAGCCTCCCAAAGTGTTGGGATTATAAGTGTGAGCCACTGCACCCGGCTGCACTCATTTCTTAATGGTTTTGAAGGTGTGGGGAGATGTTAGCTATGCAAGCATTTTATATTCTAATGTGTGTTATAATATTATTTGGGGGGCTGGAGCTGTAGTTCAGTGGTAGAGTGCTTGCCTAGCATGTGTGAGCCACTGGGTTCGATCCTCAGCACCATATATAAATAATAAATGAATAAAATAAAGATCCATCAACAACTAAAAAAAAATTTTTTTTTAAATATTATGTAAGAAAAATAATTACCTTTAAATTACCTAAAACTGGTTTAGTTTTGGGTTCAGGTATGTTTTATTTTGTGTTTTGGCTTTGTTTTGTATAGTTGGCTGTCATAAATGTATGGTTTTGTGATAATGTCTTATTCATACCTTGCTTTTTTCCTGCTTTATGCCATCCTTAAAGATTAGAAAGAGGCTTAGAATTTGTTTTATCACTGCTAATCTCTTATTATATCAAAAATAGATAAATGAATTTTTATTGTAAGTAAACATGATTGATTTACATACACTTACATAGTTTTCTTCAAAATGATACCAGAAGGAAGGAAAAAAGTATCATTTGTTCAGTGTTTTGTTATTCTGTTCAGGTACAGACCTGTATGTTGTTCCTATCTTTGTTAACCAGCTGATTCAGGTCTAATGTGGCCCAGGAATCACAGGCCTAACGACCTACATTGATGCTAAATTTACATATTCAGAATTCCTTAAACAATTTAATCTTTGTTTTATTTGTAGGTAATATTTACTTTTTAAGGAATTAATCTTTATTATGGAATTAAGACTGATTAAGGCTGAGTTTGATTCTCTAATACGCCCCCCCCATTATAATTAAGTCTAGGTTAACATTTGTCTATATGTTAAAATTCTTTTTGATACTGAATAAAGAGAATGCTAGTCAAAAATTCTTCCAGTAATGCAATTCTAATTTTAAAAAATTAGTGAGTATATATTTTAAATAGGTTTTCATATATATGTACATATATTTTTGTGTGTGTGTGTTTACACACACACACATACATATATTTTTTTAAGATCTTGGCAAAAAAAATCCAGATTGATTTTTGATGTATAATATGGTCTTCAGACTTAACTGTGAACATGTTTTTCTGCTTCAGATGCTGTGCCACTTTTTCTGAGGCTTCTTCATTCACCTCATCAGAATGTCTGTGAGCAAGCAGTGTGGGCATTGGGAAATATCATAGGTTTGTATAAAACTTATAAAGCTAATCCAACAATTATTGTCATATACTGGGTAATAAAAATTACTACTAGTAGATGAAAAGGAAAAACAATTTGTCTTCAGTACTTGTTTTTATATGATAGCTTCCAGAAATTTTTAAGTGTGTAAGTATAAAGCCTTAAAAAATAGAAGGAACATTTTTGTTGCTTAAAATACTGTTTATCTATAAGTCAACTTTTAATTACTTGAAGAATTATAAAATATGATTTAGATCTTGTCCTGTTTTATCTTGGGATCCATTTTATTTCTCACCTTTCTCCATCAAAGAAAATATAAGAAAAAAGGAGGAGGCAAAACTTAAACCAGTAACTTTCCTTTTTAATGGCAGTTCTGAGTTTAAAATGGATTTATTTTATCTTTTGCAAACATTAGCACATTAAAATTTAGTAATGTATAAAGTACAGTGATATTCTATACCGTGGATCAGTAGGAAGTATCTGTTATTCCATTGATAGTCCAATTAAATGTTGCACAACACAATTATCATACCTTTTAGGTGTTCTCAGATAAATAAATATAGAAAGAATAATTAAAGATAATTTTAATATTTCAAGAACTAGAAACTAAGGTTATTCAAACTGAAAAATTCAAGGAATTCTCTTCAGTAGAGAATGGGAAAAAATCTAGGGTCTGAATTATACTGTGTCCCTAATGTAGATGAGAGACCTAGCTATTGAGGGGAGAGCACCTTTCTTACAGGTGTGTTTAATTTGGTAAGGGAGGTTTCTGAGAGTTACTCTTGCCACAGGTATTATATTATTCTTGCATGAAACTAATACTGCTTTGATGTGCCTTTTTTAAAATTTTTATTGATGTATTATAATTATACTTAATAGTGGGATTCATTATGCCATATTTGTACATACACATAACTTGATCCATCTCATTCCCTGGTACCTTCCCTTTTCTTTCCTCCCTTCTCCTGATCTACTTGCTCTACTGTACTGATTTCTCTTCTACTATTATTATTTTAATTAGTACATTATAATTACATATAAAAGCAGGATTTATCATGATATATTCATACTTGGGCATAGCATAATTTGGTAGATTTTGTTCCCCAGTACTTCCCCATACACCCCAACTTTCCTCTATTGGTCTTCCTTCTGGCCCTTTATACACACACACACACACACAGGCACATTTTTTGTTCAGTTTTTGTCCTCTCTCCTCTCCACTCTCTCTTCCACATGAGAAAAAAATATTCCACTCTTGACTTTGAGTCTGGTTTATTTAACTTACCATAATGTTCTCCAGTTCCATCCATTTACCAGCACATAGCATGATTTCATTCTTCTTTATGGCTGACTAAAACTCCATTGTGTATATATAAACCATATTTTCTTTATACTTTTGCCTGTCGACAGGAACCTAGGCTGATTTTCTAACTGGCTGTTGTGAATTGTGCTGCTGTAAACATGTATCATGATACTATGCTGATTTTAGTGTGTTTGGGTATTACCAAGGAGTGAGATAGCTGCATAGAATGGTGGTTCCCTTCTTAGGCTTTCAAGGAATATCTATACTACTTTCCAAAATGGTTGTACTAATTTGCCATCTCACCAAGTGTATTAGTGTACTTCCCCCCCCACACACACACACACACATCCTTGCCAGCAGTTAGTTATTAGTATTCTTTTTTGTTGGTACTGGGGATTGAACTCAGGGATACTTGACCACTGAACCACATCCCCAGCCCTATTTTATATTTTATTCAGAGACAGAGTCTTACTGAGTTGCTTAGTGCCTCGCTGTTGCTGCAGCTGGCTTTGAACTTGCAATTCTGCTGTCTCGGCCTCGCAAAGTGCTAGGAATACAGGCGTGTGCCACTGCACCTAGCTAGTTATTAGTATTCTTGATGATTGCCATTGTGACTGGAATGAAATGAAATCTCAGTGTGATTTTGATTTACATTTCCCTAATTGCTGAAAATGAACATTTTTTCATATATTTATTGGCCATTTTCTCTTATTTTGAGAAATATCTGTTTAGATCATTTTGTACATTTATTAATTGGATTATTGGGGGAGATTGAATTCTTTATATGTCATGTATATTAACCCTCTATCAGAAGACTTGCTGGCAAAGGTGTTCTCCCATTCTGTAGACTCTTTTCATGTTCTTGTTTCCTTTGCTTACAAAAGCTTTTTAATTTGATGCCATCCCACTTATTGATTCTTTATTTCTTGAACTTGAGAAGTCTTATTAAGGAATTTGATGCCCATACCTGTATGTTGGAGTATTGATCGTGTGTTTTGTCTAGCAGTTGCAGAGATTCTGGTCTAATTCCTAGATCTTTACCAACTTGGAGTTGATTTTTGTGCAGGGTGAGGGATAAGGATCTGATTTTATTCCTCTACATGTAGTTATCTAGTTTTCCCAGCATCATTTTTTAAGAATGCTGTTTATTGCCGGGTATGATGGTGCACACCTGTAATCCCAGTGGCTTGGGAGGCTGAAGCAGGAGGATCACAAGTTCAAAGTCAGCCTCAGCAAAAGCAAGGTGCTAAGCAACTTCGTGAGACTCTGTCTCTAGATAAAATACAAAACAGGGCTGGGGATGTTCTCAGTGGTCGAGTGCCCCTGAGTTCAATCCCTGGTACCCACCCCCAAAAAAACAAAGGCTATTTTTTTTTAAAGGCTATCTATTCAACCAGGTATGGTGGCACACTCCTGTAATCCTAGCTACTCAGGAGGCTGAGGCAGGAGGATCACAATTTCAAAACCAGTCCCAGCAACTTAAACCCTGTCTCAAAATTTAAAATGTTTTAAGCTAGGCACGGTGGTGCATGCCTATAATCCCAGCACTTTGGGAGGCTGAGACAGGAGAATCTCGAATTCAAAGCCAGCTTCAGAAATGGCGAGGCGCTAAGCAACTCAGTGAGACCCTGTCTCTGTATAAAACAAAATAGGGCTGGGGATGTGGCTCAGTGGTTGAGTACCCCTGAGTTCAATTCCCAGTACCCAAAAAAAAAAAATTAAAATGTTTGTAAAAAGGGCTGGGGACATGGCTGAATGGTCAAGTGCCCTTGGGTTCAGTCCCCTGTACCAAAGGTGGGAGGGCAGCTATTTTTTCTCTAACATAGGTTTTTGACCCCTTTGTTAAGGATCAGATGACTGTATTTATATTGGCTTGTTTATAAGTCTTTTATTCCATTGGTCTTTACATCTGGTTTTATGCCAGTACCATGCTGTTTTTGTTATTATAGCTCTGTAGTATAATTTGAAATCAGGCAGTGTTATGCTATCAACATCATTTCTCAGTATTATTTGTTCTGGGTCTTTTTTCTTCCATGTGAAATTTAGTACTGTATTTTCTAGATCTGCAAAGAAAGTCATTGGTATTTGATGGGGGTTGCATTTAATCTGTAGATAACTTTGGGTAATGTGACTGAGTTCTCAATATTGATTCTACCTAGCCAAGAACATGGGACATCTTTCCATCTTCCAAGGTCATCTTCAGTTTGTTTCTTCAGTGTTCTGTAGTTTTCATTGCAGAGGTCTTGTACCTCCTTGGTTATATTTATTTCCAAATTTTGGAGTTTAGGGGGAGTTCTGGGTTTTTTTCTTTCTTTGTTTTTGTTTTTTGAAGCTGTTGTGAATGGAATTGTTTTCCTGATTTCTTTCTCAGCAGATTCATTATTACAGTGTAGAAAAGCTATTGATTTTGTATGTTGATCTTGTATTATGCTGAATTTGTTTATCAGCTCCAAAAGTCTTCTGGAGTTTTTTGGGTCTTCTAAGTATAAGATGATGTCATCAGCAAACAAATAATTTGACTTCTTTTTTCTATTTGTATTCCTTTAATTGCTCTGGCTAGATAGAGTTTCAAGAACTGTGTAGAACAGGAGTGTTGAGAGTGGGGGTTCTTGTTTTGTTCCTGTTTTTAGAGGAAATGCTTTTAGTTTTTCTCCATTCAGTATGATATTGGCTTTGGGTTGTGGAATATAGCCTTCATGATGTGATATTGCTCTTTATTGTCCTTTGACAGGAACAGCATGGAAAATGGGATGGTTGTGATTTTTTAATGGGAAGATTTCTTTATAAAATGTTACCAGCATAAGGAATGCTGCTATTAGGAATTACATTATTTGAATATCTAGGGGCTCCTTACTCCTTTGCTTTCATACCAAATTTTATATTTGGAACTATTAAACTGGTATCTTGATCTTTGGTTTTTGATAGTGACATTTTGGGATTATTCAATTACTTGGAAGCAAAAGCAACAAGCTTCTTATCTGCAGATATAGTAGTGTAAGGAAAAGTCTGTTTACTTATGGGAATACTTCATCACAGCTTCATATTAGAAATTACAGTGACACTCTAGATATAGAAATGAAATTTGGCTGTTGTCTACAGTAACAGTTCTTAAACTTTAGTGTGGTATCCAAATCACATGGAGAGCTTGTTAAAATATGGAATCCTGTACCCACAGTTTCTGCTTAATTATTATTTCTGGGCTTTAGCTCAGAAATCATTACTGTACTACTATTTAGTTCTCCCTTTTTTTTCTCACATAGTTTTCTAAGAGTATA
Organism: Geosciurus inauris; assembly: GCA_004024805.1. Taxonomy (NCBI): domain Eukaryota; kingdom Metazoa; phylum Chordata; class Mammalia; order Rodentia; family Sciuridae; genus Geosciurus; species Geosciurus inauris. The sequence goes on along the minus strand of PVHX01010621.1, from coordinate 49,437 downwards.
AGTTATTGTCCCTACTCTTGATGCTCTGATAGTGGGTAAGTATGAACTCTACATATATTTTCCTTTAATGGCATTTTGACATGAGCGGGGGTGTGGTTTACTGGGGATTGTACCCAGGCCATGCACATGCTAGGCGGGTACTATGTCGCTGAAGTACATCCACAGCCCTTTTTATTTTTATTTTGAGACAGGTTGTTGCTAGGTGGCTCATCCTGCCCTTGAACTTGTTTGTGATCCTTCCTTAGCCTCCTGGGTAGCTGGGGTTGTAGTCATGTGCCACCATGCCCAGCTGTTGACATATGTTTTTCATTATATGAAACTAAGCATTCTTTTGATTTTTGGAAAAATCAAAGAAACAGTTCTTGGCTCACAGAGTTATTTCTAAAGACTTAGGCTTCCAGAGTTCTGCTAGCATAAATAAATTTTATAACTGAGCAGCCTATAAGGCTGAAGTTGTGAATAATGTGCAAGAGAGAATACCTTAGCACCCTAGTTCTTTCTCTTGTCTCAAAGACCTAGAATATGAAATTAGTTGTTAAATTTCTAAAACTTTTACATAAAACTGAATTATATTCTGGCTAAAATACTTAAAGTAGCATGTTGTACCTGGTGCTTTATGTTTTCTGAAAATGCTTATTAATGTATTTTATTAAATTAATTATTTCTGCAGGTGACGGGCCTCAGTGTAGAGATTATGTCATAAGTCTTGGAGTTGTGAAACCTTTACTTTCATTCATAAGTCCGTCTATTCCTATAACATTCTTAAGAAATGTTACTTGGGTTATGGTCAACTTATGTCGTCACAAAGACCCACCACCACCAATGGAAACCATTCAGGAGGTAAACAAATTTTAAAACTAAATAAATAAATACATACCATTATGTATATGTTTTTATTTATTTGTTTTAAAATCTGTATATTTCTCTCCTCAGATTCTTCCAGCTCTTTGTGTTTTAATTCATCACACAGATGTAAATGTGAGTAAATGTTTCTCATTGTTTATTTTTGCACATGTAAGTATGTTTGCATATTTATGTTGTATATGTAGGGCTCACCCTGTGACATGGGGTAGAAAATATACCAAGATAGCATGACAGTGTATTCTCCATCAGAGTTTTACTATTTCAAGACCTATAAGACATATTTGATATATTTATATTTACTCTGTGTTTTCTGTGTTACAAAATACAATAAAGTTGCCACTTAGTAATCACTTCACTAAGATCATGTTTTATACTTACAATTGTTTATGCACTTTTTATGGAAGCTCATTTTGGCAGCCTGGCCATTGAGAGCATATGGTGGTGTTTTTGTTTTTTGAAAGATAAAGAGAATTATTGTTGCTTATATGCATGAATTTTTGGTACCAGGGATTGAACCTAGGGGTGATTAACCACTGAACCACATCCCTCACGGGCCACCTCCCCCTCACCTTTTTTTGAGATTGGGTCTTGCTAAATTGTTTAGGGCCTAAGTTGCTGGGGCTGGCTTTGAACTTGAGGTCCTCTTGCCTCAGTCTCCCAAGTGGTTGAGATTACAGGAGTGTGCCACTGTGCCTGGCTTATATGCATGAATTTGTATTCATATATACACACCAAACTATGAAAATTAGTTGCTCTTTAATTCCGTTTTTACTTTGTTTCTCCAGGTACAGTGGCTTTTAGCTTCTGGTAGTTTAAAGAGAACTGTTAATTGTCCAGCCAACAAGGGAAAAAAAGGCAGTACAGGCAAGATTTTAACATTACAAAGGTATCTTGCTTATTCTTATTAACACAAATAACAAAGGAAAAAACAATGCAGGGAATATAAGTGAAGTGGAAAACTGCCGTGACTGCTTATAAAAGCCAGACTAGCCTTTGGAGTGTTAAAGAAACTAAGAATGTGTGCTGGCAGTGTAACTCTGTGGTAGGTTCGATCCCCAACAAAACCACAAACACATACACACACACACAAGCAGTGTGTAATGGGTAAGGAAAAATACATTAAATACGTAGTGACAATCAGCAATTCTTTAAAAATAGTTTGGGAGCCTGGCACAATGTTGCATTCCTATAATCCCAGTGACATGGGAGGCTGAGGCAGGAGGATCACAAGTTTGAGAACAGCCTTAACTTAGCAGGACCCTGTCTCAAAATAAAAATACCGAGAGTATAGTTCGGTGATAAAGTGCCCCTGGGTTCAATCTCGAATACTATCACAAAAAAAAGTTAAGTTGCTGGGTTCAGTGGTGCAAGCCTATAGTTTCAGTCACCAGGCAAACTTTGGTAAGAGGATCACTATACTACAGGAATTTGAGGCCTGCCTGGGCAACACAGCAAGACCCTGTCTCTCAAAAAAAAAAATTAAAAACAAACAAACAAACACACAAAAAAACAAGATGAACATTTGATATGATGACCAGTGTTTAAGCTGCTGCTCAGTTTCTAGGGATATACTTCTCTAAAGCACATAAAGCAAATTAAAGATAGAATTATACTGTATATACTTTATATTACTTAAATTAAATTATATTAAATTATACTTTATTATATATAAAGATAGAATTATAAATTCATTAGACAAATATGATCTCTGATCTTAAAAAAGGCTTTTTTAAAGCTTTAGAGCATCTAGGATTTTAAAAAATACATAGAAGCAATTATTGGTTTTGGCTCCTTATGGCAAAGATTTGGTTAAACTACAAATTTCAGTATTTTGTTTTTGAAAGATTTACAAGGAAGATTAATCTCCAAATTTATATCTTTACTGGAAAACCAGACATTTTGCTTGATTTTATTTAGCAGTATATTGTGTTCTTTCTACCTAGTCACTCCAATCTAGATGAGGTTATAATTCTATTTTTCTTATTTTTCAAGTATCTTGAGGAATTTATTTGCATTGTTCCTCTTATAATGTGGTATACTAAATATTGTTTACTAAAAATAAAATCTTAGATAAGCTCTAACAGTAAATTTTAAATTATGCCATCAAAGAAATTTTAAAAAATGAAAATTGCTTTCACTAACAGTAAATGACACTACACTGACATTACACTGTAGTTACGATTAGAGAACTTAGAATATGAGCCTTGATCCAAAAATTATGTTAGAGATCTAGTTTGAATTGGGTTGTAAGTGGGATCTGAGCACATCAATGACATGTTTAGCACTGGACCTTTAAAAAAGGAAGGGTGCCAAGTTTTTTTTGTGCACTCATAAGCAAGTAACTTGAAATTTTTGCCTGAGTCAACAGATTATCTAATCGGTTGACACTTACGGAAAAGAAATAGTTGCATTTACAAATTAAAATTTAGTTGTTTCACATATATTGATACCAGTATATTTGTGTGAATTATTCTCATGGATGTCTTCTTTTACATTAAAACACATCCTTAAGAATTTTCTTGCCAGGTGTGGTGGTGCACTCCTGTAATCCCAGCTCTTTGGGAAGCTGAGACAGGAGAATCACAAGTTCAAAGCCAGCCTCAACAATGGAGAGGTGCTAAGCAACTCAGTGAGACCCTGTCTCTAAATAAAACACAAAATAGGGCTGGGGATGTGTCTCAGTGGTCAAATGCCCCTGAGTTCAATCCCCAGTACCAAAAAAAAAAAAAAAGAGTTTTCTTGAGTATCTGTAGGAATAATGACAAAGTGGTGGTGTCTCCTTTTAGGGGCTCCTTGATTGTCTTAAAGTATAACATTCGTTTGTAATCTTAAAGGTTTTAAACTTCTGGCTTATCCTTTGATATAGTGTTCATATTCAATAAAGGTTTTGGAAGTAAAGTTCTAGGCAAAGTTATCATTCCTATTTTTTTTTGTCAATAATTGTATTTATTTGCAGCAGTTAAGTAGTTGTGTTGCCACCCTTTGGCCATAACTTCTAATTGGGACTTAACATCCAAAGAAAGATCAAACATGACCTGCTGCACTTCAGAATATACTCACTAAAAACTTGTAGGCCTTTTTTTTTTTAACTAGCAGCTGGTTTTTGTTTTTTGGTTTTTGTTTGTGTTAATGTTTTGATCTGCAGCTTTGAAGTCTTCTGTTTAGGAGTTGCCTTCAGTTTTATGAGGCAATGCAAACTAGTTGGAGAAGATTAAGCTACTATAAAACTAATAGCACTATAATACTAAATTGTCTTTAGGTATACTTGCATGGAATATCCATATAGTATAGATGTTTAAAACCACTGTGTATGTTGGATACCTGTAGTCTGACTATATACATAAGCCACAATATTTGTGGGCCTTTTATCCCTTAGTCCAAGCATTTGAGAAAGAAAGTGATTTTTTTTTCTCCTATTTCATGTGCTATATAGTACATATATAGCTTGGTGAATTAAGAATAGATATTGGCATGGACTTGGGACCATAATTAGCCTACACATCTGAATGATGCACAATAAAAATTCCAACGAGGGCTGGGATTGTAGCTCAGCGGTAGAGCGCTTGCCTTGCATGCGTGAGGCCCTGGGTTCGATCCTCAGCACCACATACAAACCAATAAAATAAAGACATTGTGTCCAAAATAAAAAAAAAATTAAAAAAAAAAAATTCCAACGAGTTGAGGTAAGAGAAGAAAAAAAGGAAATAGTAAAGCAATCTTAGGAGTATGGTTAAAAATTATTGCAATGAGAAAATATTCAAAGGCTATTGGAATTTTCATTTTACTTACTAGATATTGGTAGATACGGTCTGGGCCCTCTCTTACCTTACTGATGCTGGCAATGAACAGATACAGATGGTAATAGACTCTGGAATAGTTCCTCATTTGGTTCCTCTACTCAGCCACCAGGAAGTTAAAGTTCAGGTAAGTTTGTTCTTGATAAAATCATGTTTTCTTACAACTTGTTACTTTAAACATGGCATTCAAGGATGGACAATGTCAATAATTTAAAGTATGTGCTTAGCACAACATGTCTGTAATGGACCTAGTGTTATTTTATCCCTGTTTTACAGATGGAGAAAATGAGGTAGGAGTAGAGCAATTCAATAAGAATCTCCCTCTTTATGCTTAAATAGATAAATAAATAAAGAAAAACAGGGATTGCTGATTTCTGGTGTAGACCAGCATAATTCAGTAAACAACTTGGGTGACATCTGAAACATATTCACCCTTTTGCTTTTTCTACTATTCTTCCACTCTTCTCCCCACCTCCATCCCCAGCTATTTCCTTTTTACTCATTTGACAAGTTTAGTTAATTAACACTTCACTTAACTAGTACTGAGATAAAGGCTTTGTACTAAAAAGTGTCACTTAGGGGCTTCCTAAATTATTTCTTCTTGATGATTGAAATTTTTATAATTTTTACAAATCTTTTATTATCTTTAAATCCTTCCACATACTATTTATCACAAAAAACTTGCATCTAAAACAATGCAAAAGAGTGTGAAAAGTTGACACAGATATTGTAAGTGGTAACTAAAATAGTAATTGTCGAATAACAATGGTAAAAGGAGATGCAGCGATCTTTCCCTACCCTTCTAATATAAATAATATGTTTTAATTTAATAATTGGCTTCGAGTGTACAAAGTACAGTAATAGTGCAAGGAAAACTGTTGGTCTAAGTCACTACTTCTCAATTCTGGTTGGACATGAAAAGTAGCTGTGGATCTTAAAGAAAAATATTTTAATTTCCCTTACTCAATCCCTACAAATTATTTCAGTAAAACGTGGTATTTCCTACAAATGAGCTTTTGAGTTGTAGGAGTTCTTTACATGTTTTGGAGATAAGTCACTTTTCAGGTGATACTGATCTATGTAGTCAGAATCGAGAAATAGTGCTTTAAAACTTTGACTTGGAATTTCCCTTTAGTCAGTGCTCAAAGAAATGTAATGTTCTATATTTTTACCTGATAATAGAGATTTTCCTAACTTTTCAAAAACTTTCTTCTTTTCTTTTTTTGGTACTGGGGATTGAACTCGGGGGTACTCGACCACTGAGCCACATCTCCAGCCCTATTTTGTGTTTTATGTAGAGACAGGGTCTCACTGAGTTATTCAGCGCCTTGCCCTTGCTGAGGCTGGCTTTGAACTCACGATTCTCTTGTCTCAGCCTCCCAAAGTGCAGGGATTACAAGCATGCACCATCGTGCCTGGCTCTAACTTTTCAACTTTGATGCCATAATTTAGAAAAATAAAATAGTCTGAATCCCCATGTAGGGTTATTCTGTATTCCTATTCCTCCTGTAATTATTTAGATAAATATTAATTTCAGATCTCATTTCATCCAGTCTACATCACTAAAAATTAAGAGTTTTTAACATAGCCACAATATTATTAATGCATTTTATAAACCTTAATATTAAATATCCAGTCAGTATCTAAATTTTATTTTATGCTTCTTTTTTTTTTTTTCAGTTTTTGAGCTAGTCGGTATCCAAAGTCCACAGTGTCTTTTAAAGTTTCTCTTACTTCACTACTTTCTTTTTTCTTTTTCCATTTGAATTATTAGAGCAGCTGGGTTACTACAAAATGTTGAAAAAATTTAAAAAACCTAAATAAATGGAAAGACACCCCATATTTATGGATTGGAGATAATATTTTTAGGATGACAATACTTCCCAAGTTTACAGACTAAATGCAATTTCTATTAAGATCACAGGTGCTTTTTTTACAGAAATTTACAAACTGACGTTAAAATCCTTATAGAAACACAGGGGGCCCAGAAATAGCCAAAACAATCTTAGAAAATTGTGGGGAGGGGGTGGAGTTTGAGAACTTCTTACTTTGAAAATTTACTGCAATAAACTAGGCTTTATGCTGAGGCTTGTAACTACAGTAAACAAGGATTTATGCCAGAAGGTGACAGACACATACAAATCAGAGAAACAAAATCAAGAATCTACTGGCTATCCATATATAAATTTAAACTTCATACCATATGTAAAAAGGAATTCTAAGTGGATCAAGAGCTAAATGTATTACAGACCTCTTAGAGGAAAGCCTAAACATGAGTCTTCATAAACTCGGATTAGGTGGTAGCTTCTAAAATATGATATTATAGGCACAAAAAGAACCAAAGAGGGAAAAAATTGATAATTGGACTACACCAAAATTAAAAATTTGTGCTTTTAGTGATACCATGAAGAAATGAAAAGACGACCTTCAGAATAGGAGAGAGTATTTATGACTTTCCAAAAAGTGACTTATATCCAAAATATGTAAAGAACTCCTACAACTCAAAAATAGACAATCCAGTTTTAAAATGGGCAAATGATTTGAATAGACACTTCTCCAAAGAAGACATGTAAATGGTCAATAAGCTCATAAAAAGATACCCAAAATAATTAGTCATTAAAGAAATATAAATTAAAGTCACAGTGAGATTATGCCCAGAATGGCTGTAATTAAAGACAGTAACAGATAATGGCAAGGATGAGGAGAAATTAGAATCTTTATACACTGCTGGTCAAAATATAAAATGATAGAGTTGCTTTGAAATATAATATCTCAAAAAGTTGAACAGTATGAACCAGTAACTTTACTCCTATGTATATACCCAAGAGAAATGAAAACACATATCCATAGAAAAACTCTTTACAGATATTATAGCAGCATTATTCATAATAGCCAAAAAGTAAAAACAATTCAATGTGCATCACCTAATGAGTGGTTAAATAAAATGTGATTTTATCATATAGTGGAATAGTATTGTCATAAAAAAGAATGAAGTACTGATGCATGCCATAACATGAACTTAATTTTGTTTATATCAAATGTCCAGTATGTGCACATTCATGGAGAGAGGCAGTTGTTGGCAGGAACCTGGGATTTTTCAGATTCATACTAATAAAACCTCATGTCAATCAAGTCCCTGCTTTTATTTATTTATTTATTTATTTATTTATTTGTTTGGTTTTGTGCCAGGGATTGAACTCAGAGGTACTCGACCACTAAACCACATCCCCAACCCTATTTTGTGTTTTATGTAGAGACAAGGTCTCACTGAGTTGCTTAATGCCTCACCAGTGCTGAGGCTGGCTTTGAACTCACGATTCTCCTGTCTCAGCCTCCCAAAATGCTGGGATTACAGGTGTGCGCCACTGCGCCCTGCTCCTGCTTTTAATTTTAAAAACAAACCTAAAGTACTATCTTATTTTCCTTATGACCGTAATTATTAAGATTTTCCTTTGTTCATTGACTTTGTTCTCTCATGATAATTTAAACTACATAGGAGCTAGAACTTATATGTTTCTTATTAACTATACTAGATCAGTGCATGACACAAAGTAAGTGCTCAAAAAATAATAGGTTAGTTGGAATGAAAGAATGCATGAATGAATGCATCTATCTTTCATAAGCTGCCTAACATACCTTTGAATCAAGTGTATTTTGCATAAATCAACATCTCATATCTTTCTACATTTCAGACAGCTGCACTTAGAGCAGTGGGCAACATTGTTACTGGAACTGATGAACAAACACAAGTAGTTTTGAACTGTGATGCCCTTTCACACTTCCCAGCACTCCTGACACATCCCAAAGAGAAAATTAATAAAGTAAGTATTTTTAAATAGTATTAAATTAATAGCACACAAAATGGTAGTTTTCATTTATACAATTAGAGTCCCAGAAGTATCTGGTAATGTTGATTGTTAATTGAAACTGTCATGTATATATCAAGAGAAAGTATTTCACTCTTTAGAAACACAAATTAGTATATAATTTTTACACATATAAAACAAACTAGTTGTGAGTTTTTTTTGTTTTTTTTATTTTCCTTTTCTTCTTCAGTGTTGAGGGTTGAACCCAGGGCCTCACATATGCTAATAAGCATGTGCTTCACTCCTGAACTACACTCACATTTACAGTGTGGGGCTTTTTGTTTTGTTTTGTTTTTTGCTCTCTTGGAAATGATGAAATGGAGATACTTGGGTGTTGAATGTTGCATGACTGAAAATTTTTAATACGTTAAGTAATTCTAGATTAGTATTTTATGGGTAGTTAATTGTGTGTGTGTGTGTGTGTGTTTGTGGCTATGGAAAGGGGGCACTGAATGGTGATGCTGATATTGGAGTGCATCTGAGGCTGTTGTAGAAATAACGTGGGTGTTGATTTACAACATTGCCAATGATTACAACCCCAAAGCAGCTCACCTAACTAGCCCAGCACCCTAAAATCTCTAACAGGTTCATTAAACATGGTCCTGTGATCTGATCCAAAAGAGCCTATTGTACACTAGTCAGTGCTAATATTTTTTAGAGTAAAATTTGTTTTAACAGTTTGTAGAAATAGAGAAAATGTTTTCCTTTAAAAATAGGTAAATTGAATAAATTTAGGTAATTCTGATAATACCCCACATAGCAATATAGGTAGACATTTTGTTTTATTTCATGCTAACTATGGCTTTAGTAATGCATTTATTATCTTTGAAACTTTAAAACACTTGGGATAACCATCATGTTTACAAAAGCATAGCACCATTGTAATATAAAAGGTAACGTTACAGCCGGACACCGTGGCACATGCCTGTAATCCCAACACTTTGGGAGGCTGAGACAGGAGAATCTCGAATTCAAAGCCAGCTTCAGAAATGGCGAGGCGCTAAGCAACTCAGTGAGTCTCCGTCTCTAAATATAATACAAAATAGGACTGGGGATATGGCTCAGTGGTCAAGTGCCCCTGAGTTCAGTCCCCGGTACCCCACCCCCACCCCAAAAAAGGTAACGCTTCAAGATTATTCAGGTAGATCAATAAAGTAGTACAAGCATCTGGTTCACCTTTAGCTTTTGAGAAATGGTGCAAATGAATGAGTATTATAAATAAATATACTAAAACAGCCCACTTTTATTTCTGATGTCTCCATTGTTACAAATAATTGATATTTACCTACTTTGGTTAGGATTCTAAGGGTAGAATAGACAGTAAAGCTTATTACATGAGAAAAGGCTATTGAATGTCATTTAAACAGTTTTAGTGTTTGAATTTCTCTTGCAACTTGTTGGTTTTTGGTATGTATCCAACCAAGCTTTTTTGGAGTCATACTCTTTGGGAGCATTGTCGTTGAGAATTCTTTAGAAGGGTTAGTTCATTGTGATTTGGATTAGGGGCCATTAGCAATTTGCTCAAAGAGATATGGAAAAGGGGGAAGATGAAATTCCTAAGAATTTTTATGGAATTATTATGGAACTTACTCAATAATAAAATCATTTGGACACTGTGAGAATGCTTTTTTTCTTAGTTTAGATACAGATTTTATGTTTTAATGAGATATTGAAAGGATCTTCTTCTGCAGGAAGCAGTGTGGTTCCTCTCTAACATCACTGCAGGAAATCAACAGCAGGTGCAGGCAGTAATTGATGCCAATCTTGTACCAATGATAATACACCTTTTGGATAAGGTAAGAAGATCATATTGTATGTATCTAAATAAGGGGAAAGAGATTTAAATATAAATATATATATATATATATATATTTTTTTTTTTTGTCTGTTTGTTTTGTGGTGCTGGGGATCAAACCAGAGCCTCACACATACCAGGCAGGTACTCTGCCACTAAGACATATTCGCAGCCCCTGAATATGTACTTTTTTTCTTTACTTAATTAGACCCTATGATGATACAAAGATTACAGTAAAATAGTGTTAATATTAAAATTTTTGAATCCAGCAGTTTTTTATATGATTCATTTCTTCTTGGAAACCCCTGGCCCTTCTGTAATATTTTTTCCAAAAAGTTAGGGATTCTTCCTAACAGATGAAGGACCTGTGGTATAAAATAAATTGCCCAAAATAGCCAGTAAGTGTGATATTATGTACCATATTATCTCATGCTCATATTAATATTTGGGGAAAAGAGAAATTACAATTATAGAATCACAGCATGAGAGTTTTTTCTGATCACTAATTAAACAAAATGTTAATTCTATAATTAAAATGAAAATGTATTTGTATGTGTCTTCTGTTCTTCCGTATTTCCTATAAATTGGTAGATGAAATTCAGTGTTATACTTTATGTACTACTCCATAATTCCTGATGATTTACATCAGGAGACATACACTGTTTTATTCTACATCTAATGAAATTAAAATAAGTAACCTGGTGTGATCAGCTTACTGTAGGTGATGGTTGTGACATTATTCATTAGTCTTTGTCCTAGTGGTTTTTAAGTCATTATTGCCTAGATCCCCTATTTTACTAGGAGTTGCAAAATGGTGGCATTCTAATTTTATCAAAGAATGTATTAGCCACAATTCTTCAGTAGTAAAGAACTTTTATTACCTATTGCTCACTCCAAAGTATAGTCCATATAGGAAAGGCAAGATAAATGCTTGATTTTTTTCTCCTATTAGTCATTTTTTACACATTATGATATAGTTCTCTAAAACCTCAAAAGGACATCAGAGTGAAAATTTTACTGGCATTAGGAAATAGAGTTCTTATGTTATTTTGTAAGTTTTAGTCCATTTTAGATGTTACTTCTTTTTTTTTGTTTTTTGTTTTTGTTTTGTACTGGGGATTGAATTCGGGGGTACTCCACCAGTGAGCCACATCCTCAGTCCTGTTTTGTGTTTTATTTAGAGACAGGGTCTCACAGAGTTGCTTAGCGCCTCGCCGTTGCTGAGGCTGGTTTTGAACTCGCGATTCTTCTGTCCCAGCCTCCCAAAGTGCTGAGATTACAGGCGTGCGCCACTGCACCCAGCTATGTTACTCCTTTTGTCTCTGGCCATTTGGAAGTTCAAAGTTAGTACCTGTGTCTTAAATATTCTCTACCTTTTAGATATGACATGATTCCTAGGCTTATCTTATGCATTTTCTGACCTGGGTCTAGAATAAACTATTCCTCCAGGATGCCTTGATACTTCATTTTATAAAGATGAGCATTGTTACAAGGGTGTCTTTTTTTTTGGGGGGGGGTACCAGGGATTGAACTCAGGGGCACTCGATTACTGAGCCACATCCCCAGCCCTTTTTGTATTTTATTTAGAAACAAGGTCTCACTGAGTTGCTTAGCGCCTCACTTTTGCTGAAGCTGAACTCACTATTCTCTACCTCAGCCTTCCAAGCTGCTGGCATTGTAGGCATGTGCTGCATCCAGCAAGAGTGTCATTCTTTGTCGGCCTCAGTAAATAAAATAAGTGATAGGTATTTTTGTAGAATATGACAGATGAATTGATGAACATGAGAATTTTTTTAGTAAGTAATTTATTCATTCATTTTTTTGTACATTATAATTACACATACTAGTGGGATTCATTGTGGCATATTCCAACATGCATATGATATATAATTTGGTCAATATCATTTCGTGGTTCTTCCCCTTTCCCTTATCTTCTCCCTGGTCCCCTTCCTCTACTCAACTGGTCTCCCTTCCTCTCCCTTCCATCATGAACATGAGAATTCATTTTTGGGGTGGAGGTGCTGAGGATTGAACCAGGGATGCTTCACCATTGAGTCACATCCCCAGCCTTTCTTATTTTTTTATTTTGAGACAGTCTTACTGAATTGTTTATGGTCTTTTTAAATGGCTGAGGCTGGCTTTGAACTTGGAATCCTCCTGTGTCAGCCTACCAAGTCATTGGGATTATAGGTGTGCACCACCATGTCCATCTAAACATGAGAATTCTGAATAAATAAATCATGAAAGGAAGTTATTGAATATTATAAGATATTATAGGGTTATCTTTTATATACAGTACAATTATTTTAAACACTAGTGTTAGGTGCATCATTGATGGCATATATCTTATGGATAAAAAATTATTTTCAGCCTAAGGAATAGATGCAAATATAAATGTATGTAAAATATATTTATAGTATCAAAATAACAAGTCCGCATTGCCATGAACAACAACTGAGAATTGACTTTTTTTTGGGGGGGTACTGGAGATTGAACTCAAGGGCACTCAACCACTGAGCCACATCCCCAGCCCTATTTTGTGTTCTATGTAGAGACAGGGTCTCACTGAGTTGCTTCACACCTCGCCGTTGCTGAGGCTGGCTTTGAACTCACAATTCTCCTGTCTCAGCCTCCCTAAGTGCTGGGATTACAGGCTTGT